>CM075968.1:631323-763934 GCA_038048745.1 Coluber constrictor foxii
ATGAGCAGAGAGTTGGACTAGAAGACCTCCAAGGTCCCTTTCCATGTGGAATAATCAGTAGAATAGCTTGCCTCGGGTGAATGCTCCATCACTGGAGGTTTTCAAGAACAGACAGGACAGCCACTTGTCTGAAATGCTATAGGGCCGTGTTGGCGAACCTATGGCACACGTGCTGGAAGTGGCATGCAGAGCCATGTTGCCTGGCATGCGTGGCTGGCATCGCCCATTCCTCTTCCGGGTTTCCAGGACACGCGTGCGCACCAGCCAGTTAGTCTGCGGGTTACTGGTGTGCGTGCGTGCATGATGACAATCAGCCGGCCTTTAGTGCGGGTGCCATCGTTGCCCACATACAGCCCCGGGATATCCACCCCTTGCCAGCCAGGAGCACTGCCGCCAGTCACTCCCCCGATGCCCCGGCTGCCTGCTTGCCTCATCACCGCCGTCGCCACTGCGAGGGAAAGGCCCTGCAGCTGCGCTGCCTGGAATCCATGTGAGCTGGCGCAGGAGGAGGACAGATATGGCTGCCTGGACGCTGCCTGGAGCACGAGGGTGGCAGGAGAAGGAGCATAACCCCGAGATTCAGAGGATTTTTAGAATAGAATAAAGAATAGAATAGAGAAGAGAATAGAGAAAATTAGAAGAGAAGAGAAGTAGATAGATAGAATAGAAATAGAAGTAAAGTAGAGTATAGGAGTAGAGTAGAGTAGAGGTAGATAGAATAGAATAGAATAGAATAGAATAGAATAGAATAGAATAGATAGAATTAGAATAGAATAGAATAGAATAGAATAGGAGTAGAGTAGAATTAGAGTAGGAGTAGAGTAGAGAGTAGAGTAGAGTAGAGTAGAGTAGAAGTAGAGTAGAGTAAGAAGTAGAGTAGAGTAGAGTAGAGTAGAGTAGCAAGAGTAGAGTAGAGTAGAATAGATAGAAGTAGAATAGATTAGAATAGAATAGAAAGATATAGAATAGAAGTAGATAGAATAGAATAGAATTAGAATAGGAAATAGAATAGAATAGAATAGAATAGAAGTAGAGTAGAGTAGAGTAGAGTAGAGTAGAGTAGAGTAAGTAGAGTAGAAGAATAGAATAGAAGAGAGTAGAGTAGAGTTAATAGAATAGAATAGAATAGAATAGAATAGAATAGAATAGAATAGAATAGAATAGAATAGAATTAGAGTAGAGTAGAATAGAGCAGAGCAGAGCAGAACAAGAACTAGAACTAGAATTAGAATTAGAATTAGAATTAGAATTAGAATTAGAATTAGAATTAGAATTAGAATTAGAATTAGAATTAGAATTAGAATTAGAATTAGAATTCTTTATATTGGCCAAGCTGTGATTAGACGCACAAGGATGTTTGTCTTCGGTGCCTAAGCTCTCAGTGTACATAAAGAAAAAAATAAAATAGGTTCATCAAGACCTCATAAGATACAACACTTAGTGATAGCCGTAGGTTACTAATAAGCAATCAAATCATACTAGGAAACAAATAAAATAAAACCTATAAATTGTAAAGATGCTAAGCAACATGGTTGTAGCCATAAGTGGGAAGAGATAGGTACTAGGAAGGATGAGAAAGAATAATAGTAATAACATTTAGTAACTCTTTAGTAAATAGTTTTATTGTGGGAATTAGTAATTTAGCCAGAGTTATTGGCATTCGGGGAAACACTGTCCTTGTGTCTAATTGTTCTGGTGTGCTGTGCTCTATAGCATCATTTTGAGGGTAGGAGTTGAAAACAGTTTATATTCCAGGATGCGAGGGGTCTGTAGATATTTTCCCAGCCCTCTTTTTGACTCGTGCAGTATACAGGTCCTCCATGGAAGGCAGGTTGGTAGCCACTGTATTTTCTGCAGTTCTAGTTATCCTCTGAAGTCCGGGTCCGTCTTGTTGGGTTGCAGAGCCAAACCAGACAGTTATAGAGGTGCAGATGACAGAATCATTCCTCTGTAGAACTGGATCAGCAGCTTCCCGAGTTGGTTCCCACGTAACATATTCGTCAGAAAAGTTCAAGATCGCCCAGAGACAGGTAACAAATGAATTTTATGAATAAGTTACATCTGCAGACTGCAAATCCCACAATGCTAGGTTTGCTTAGTATTAGCGAAGAGGGCATTTAGCATGTGGAGTAACCTCCACCCAGTTTGCTCAACGCACATCTGAACGGGCTTGCACAGACCCAGAGAAAATTAGAGTGGGGTTCGGAATCTCCTGGGTGGAAATAAAACCAACATGTGGCTTATTGTAACTTCAGCAAACAGGGCTCAATCTGCCCACTTGGCACCGTTGGGTATCAATCCATCCCCATCTGCGTCAGCCCCGAAATCCTTTCCTCCAAGCAGAAGGGGTGGGGTGGAGGGGGGGGGGGGGGAAGAGCCAAAAAAGCTGGGAACAAGCTGTCCCATCTTCTCAACACGTCCCTGGCACAGCTGCCATCCCTCGGAAGGGCATTTTGTGGCGTTTCCTTTTCGGAAGCTGCTGAAACTGGATCAGGGCACAGCAGGAGGAGGAGGAGGAGGAGGAGGAAGAGAGAGGAGGAGCAGAGTGTGGGGAGAAAAAAGGACACACACTAGGACCCAGGAAAAAAAAAAGCAGCCTTGAAAAATCAGATTTTCTCGCCGGATGCTCCAGTCTGCACAGTCTTCTCCGAGATGCACTGCCAGTAAAAAAACTGGGGTCCAGGTTTTGGGGTGGGGCACAGAGGAGAGAGACCCAACCCATCTCTGCTTCCTGGAAATTGGGAGCCAGCTTGGAGACCCGAACCCCCGAACCCCCCCAAAAAATGCCAGCTTGCTCTTTGCCTTTTTAACTCCTTCTCTCCCTGGAACCGGGTGGCTGGACCAGCGGAGTGAGTTAACCAAGCTAGGGCCTTTGCCCAAGAAGACTGGATTTTTGGGGGGAGGGGGCGTGGGAGGGTCAGGAAGGGAGAATCCCCCTCCTCTGCCAGGTCCCTGACAGATCCTTGCCGTCCAACTGCCTAATCTGATTTTTTCCCCCCCCCTTCCTATTGGAAACTGGCAGCAATCTGTGTATAGTCGATTCGTGTTTTGGGAGTGGTGTGCAGGGAGGGGGCAATATTTGCAGCTGAAAAAGCCTTAAAAATGCAAACACCACCCCCCCCAAAAAAAACCCCATCCTCTTTGCAATGCTCAGAATTTAGGGGGGGGAAAAGGGAGGGGGGGCATGGGTTTGCCAAGGCAAAAGAGGGATGCCTGTTTGGGATGAGGAAGGGAAAAGATTCCCAATTATTGGGGTACAAATACAGCGCTCCCTGGCTCCCCAGATCTTGAGATAATTGTTTTGGGGATGGTTTGCGTTGTTTTTTTTAATGGCCTCTAGTGAGAGCTGCCTGGGCATTTCCTGGCAGGCTTAAGGGCCGGGCGCTCCCTGCCTCCCCCCTCCTCCACTTCAGAGAGAGCCAGCGGCTTTGCTTAAGATGGATGCAGTGAGAAAGTGGGGCGGGGGATGTCGGAAAGCTTCAGCCTGGGTGATTTGTTTGGCTCTTGAGCCCAATGGAAGTATTTTCTGCTTCAGGTGGTCGGTTGATCTCACCCCCCCCACACACACCTCCCACCAACCCAGACAATGTGGGTCTCGTTCAGTTAAAGTGACCAAGGAGAAAAGATTGTAATATTTCTATTTTTAAATTTCTGTATCTATTGTTGCTATTTCCTTCCACCTTCCTTCCTTTGGTGTAACGAGTGTATTACTTGGAATCCTGACACCCACCTTCCTTCCTTCCCTTCCCTTCTCTTCCCTTCCCTTCCCTTCCCTTCCCTTCCCTTCCCTTCTTCCTTCCTTCCTTCCTTCCTTCCTTCCTTCCTTCCTTCCTCTTCCTTCCTTCCTTCCCTTCCCTTCCTTCCCTTCCCTTCTTCCTTCTTTCTTTCTTTCTTTCTTTTCTTTCTTTCTTTCTTTCTTTCTTTCTTATCTTTCTTTCTTTTCTTTCTTTCTTTCTTCTTCTCTCCCCCTCTTTTCTTTCTTTCTTTCCTCTCTTTCTCTCTTTCTCTTATTCACTTTGTTTCTCTTCCTTCCTTCCTTTCTTTCTTGTCCTGAATCGTGTAGGGTCTCCTGTTTGAGCAGGAAGTTAGTCTAGAAGACCTCCAAGGGTCCCTTCAAACTGTTTGCTTGTTTGCTTGTTTCCCTCCCTTCTTTCTTTCTCTCCTTCCTTCTCTCACTCCATTTTTCTTCTTTCTTTCTTCCCTCCCTCCCTACCTCTTTCTTTCTCTTTCCCTCCCTCCTTTCTTTCTTTCCTTTCTTCTCTCCCCTCCCTCCCTCCCTTCCCTTCCTTCCTCCTCTCCCTCCCTCCCTCCCTCTTTCTTTCTTTTTCTTTCTTTCTTTCTTTCCCTCCCTCCTTTCTTTCTTCCTTCCTTCTCTCCTCCCTCCCTTTCTTCCTTCCTTCTCTCCCTCCCTCCCTTTCTTCCTTCCTTCCCTCCCTCCCTTTCTTCCTTCCTTCTTCCTCTCCTCTCCCTCCTTCCCTCCCTCCCTCCCTCCCTTCCTCTTTCTTTCTTTTTCTTTCTTTCCCTCCCTCCTTTCTTTCTCTCTCTCTTCCTTCTCTCCCTTTCTTTCTTTTTCTTTCCCTCCCTCCCTCCCTCCCTCTTTCTTTCTTTCCCTCCCTCCTTTCTTTCTTCCTTCCTTTCTTCTCTCACTCCCCCTCCCTTTCTTCCTCCCTTCCTTCTTCCTCTCCTCTCCCCCCCTTCCGTTCCTCCCCTCCCTCCCTCCTTCTTTTCTTTTCTTTTCTTTTTCTTTTCTTTCATTTGACCATCAACCTAGGCCTCTTTTGACGGTCCTCCTGACATGCATCATCCTGGTTATTCCACAGCTCCACTTGCAAATTCTCTTTGGATTCCCACCCGTGATGTGAGGCTAAGAGGGGGGTGGAAAAATCCAGACGCATGGAAAACCGGTCCGGAAGTCAGAAATGGCGCCGTCGACACGAAGGAGAAGGCCCTGCAGCTGTGTCCCCGCTTTCGTTCAATGGAGACATCCTGCCATGGTAAAATGAAGGTAGGTGGGGTGTTCCCTCTGCCTTCCTCCAGATGATTTTTTCCCTTTTTAAATATATACAATATATATTCCAAAAGCACCTGCAAAAAAAAGCACCAGCTTGGCCTTTGTAAAAAATAATGTGGAAATATCCTAACTTCTCCCCTTTGTGACTTAAATCCAGAGATTGCTTCCTTTATTTATTCATCGAGAAAACACTGTGATGTCTTGCTTGACAGAAAAGGTACAGAAGAGACAGAGATTACATAGAGAAATGAGACAACAATGTTAATCTTTAACAGAATAACATGATTATCCTGTCCCTTGGACCTTCTCCTCCCTGCCTCCCTCCTGCCCTCCCCCCCTTTTATGGAAAATAAGTCAATTTTTCCAAAGATCTCTGCCTCCATTTGAATCTCAGTAAACAGGAAAGTGGTTGGGGGAAGCCTGTTTCTGGATGGAGAAGACAATCTTTTAGGGTAAAGATTCCCCTGCATATATGTGCTCGTTCCCGCGGTGCTCCTCTCCGTTTCAAAGCCTAAAAAGCCAGCGCTGTCCGAAAACGTCTCCGTGGTCATGTGGCCGGCATGTCTCAACACCAAAGGCGCACGGAACGCTGTGATCTTCCCACCAAAGGTGGTCCCTATTTTTCTACTTGCATTTTTTTTTTTAACGTGCTTTCAAACTGCTAGGTTGGCAGAAGCTGGGACAAGTCACGGGAGCTCACCCCGTTTACGCGGCGCCAGGGACTCGAACGGTTGAACTGCTGACTTTTTAATCGACAAGCTTAGTGTCTTAGCTACCTCAGCCACCGCGTCCCTTTTATCTTTTAAAACAGAAGAAGTTTAAAAGTATCTTTTAGGTACTTTTGGATAAGAGTATTTGGGGTTTTCCTGAGTTTTAGATCGGTGTGTTGTGCTTCGAGACGATGCTTCCGTATGCTCAGTCCTGGCTTAACCAAATTCTTTTTCTGCCATTTTTCAAGCTGAGAACTCCCATGGCCCAAGAAATTATATTCGCTGGAAAGGTTGATTTAGATGGTGTAATTTAGGACTGAAAGACAATGATAAATTTGAAGCTGCCAGATTAGGAGCTTCCAAGAGTTGCTTATAAGACGGGACGGTTATAGAAATGGTTTAAATAAATTAGACCAGACCTGAAATAATGTTTTATGGAGTGCTTAAGCTCATCTGGGTTTGGTCAGCCTGTAAATAAATGCAAAATATCATTCCATAATTTCTTTCAAAGGAATTTCTTTCTTCTTGGACAAAATAAAATGGTATTTTCTTCTTCTTCTCCTCCTCCTCCTCTTTTGCCTCTTCTCCTCCTTCTTCCTCCTCCTTCCTCTTCTCCTTTTCCTCTTCTCCTCTTCTCTCCTCCTCCTCTTCTTCTCCTTTTCCTCTTCTCCTTTCTCCTCCTCCTCTTCTTCTCCTCCTCTTCTCCTTCTCCACCTCCTCTTTCCTCCTCCTCCTCCTCCTCTTCTCCTTCTTCTCCTCCTCCTTCCTTCTTCTCTTCTTCTCCTTCTTCCTGCTCCTCCTTCTCCTCCTCTTCCTCCTCCTCCTCTTCTCCTCCTCCTCCTCATTCCCCTCCATCTTCTCCTTCTTCTTCTTCTTGTGCGGTCAGCTGCCTCTCCAGGGTGCAAGCCCACAGCTTGCATATCTTGGGTTTTTTTTTTATTTTAAAAGTTTTTTTATTTTGAAAACCTTAAAAAACAAGACACAAACACACAACATTTATATGCATATCGCTTTTCCCTACAGCTACTTCTAAGTGATCCTTTCTTGCTATTTACATCTGTTGACACATATTTTAAATTTTGCCTTATTCAACAATTCTTTTCCAGCTTTCTTTCTTTCGTCTACATTGTACCTTGATCTTCAACATTTTCCCCCCCTCTCTCCTTTTTTCCTCTTTCTCATTCTTCCTATTCTCTAACCATTCATACCACCTACACCACACTTTGCAATATTCAATATCCTCTTTCTTCTTGATTCTCCATGTCTTCGTTGATGGTGTCTTGCCATCTCTGTTTTGGATGCCCGTGAGGTAGGCAGTCTTGGTAGGCAGTCTTGGCCAAGGCGGAAGTGCTGCTCGCTGGGCGTGTCCATGGCAGCGCAATCGGCCCTTCTCCTCATCGTCTCTGTAATTGGTGCCACACCGAAACATTGTCGAATGGTGTCATTTGTGACGTGGTCACAAGAAGGGAGGTGCCCGATGTCCAACAGAGCCTTTGCATTTCCATGGCACGGAGAGAACTTTCGGTCCCCTGTTGGCCCAGCATTCAGTGCCATATACACTGCGGCAGGGCGGATGGTTGTCTTCTAAATCTTGGATTTAAGACGGGTTGGCATTCGCCTGTCCCATAACACACTGGTGAGTTCTCGCCAATGCACCCAGGCTGCATGCACTCTTGCTCGCCTCTCGCCATTGCCTTGGAGGTGGGATCCCCAGATACCGAAAAATGCCCACCTTCTTTAGCTTTTCTCCATTGATTTGAAGCATCCCAGGGGTGGTGACAGTCCTCTAAGTAACTCAGTTTTCTTGATGTTGAGGCGGGGTCTGAAATGATTGGGGTGATCATTTCATGTTTGTATTCGCTGCTGTCGTTCACCTCTGTTGGTGGAAGTGAGCAAAACATTATCCGCATAGAGCACAGTTCAGGTGCAGCATTCTGCTGCAGGTCATGCATGATGGTATCCATGTCACATATAAACAGGAGTGGTGACAATGCAGAGCCTTGGTGCACCCCAACCGTCACAAGGGAATCTGTCGGAGAGGCCAACTGGGCATCGCACCTTGGATGCTGGTGTTCTTGTATAGCATTTTGTCCTGGTCGATGAGCGGTTCAGGTTACTCCGTGATCCCGGAGGGCAATACCAGATCAGTTGGTGTGGGGACCCCGGTCAAATGCCTTCTCCAGGTCTAGGAATACCCATGTGTGGTGGTTGTCTCTTCTCACTGTGCTTTGCTGACGGGCTGCAAAGATGGTATCCATCATTCTTCCACAGCCTTTAATGAAGCTGCATTGGTTGATGGTGGGTCGAGGCGATGATCAATCCTGATGCGTTGATCAAAGGATTCTCTCTAAAGATCTTCTTAGTGTGAGACAGAAGGTGGATTGGGCAATAGTTGGCACAGGCGGCTGGATCACCCTTGTTCTTGAAGATAGGAAACTGTTACCCATGTTGATCGATCAGTTGGTGCATGGCCAGTGTCCGTTAGAGCATTGAAGAACTCGGTCAGCCAAGGTATCCTGTGTCTCACACTTCCTTTAGTTTCCAGATGTCCGCGGTCCTAGATTGTCAGGTCCAGGGGCCTTCAAAGGTCTTCATTCTGTCCACAGCATTGTTGACTTCTTCCTCGGTTATGAGTGAATTGGGTGTGCCTTCTGGAATTGGTGGATGGGGGAATTCAGTGTTGGAGATCTCATTGAAATGATCTTGCTGTGGTTTAAGGCTGTCCTGTTTATCTTGGAGTTTGAGGCAGAAAATTGTTTTTAACAGAATACCAGAGTTGGAAGGGACCTTGGAGGTCTTCTAGACCAACCCCCTGCTCAGGTACAAAGCCCTATACCTTTTCAGACATGTGACTGATCAGTCTCTCTTAAAAACCTCAAGTGATGAAGCACCTACAACTTCTGGTCGCAAGCTGTTCCACTGGTTAATCTCACTGTCACGAAATTTCTCCTTATTCTAGGTTGCTTCTCTCCTTGATTAGTTTCCACCTGTTGCTTTCTTGCCCTGCCCTCAGGTGCTTTGGAGAATAGCTTGACCCCCCCCCCCTTATTTGAGCTGTGAGGTGACTCAGTGGTTAACATAGATAGATGGATGGATATTTAGATAGAGATAGATAGATAGATTACCTACCTACCCCATCCATCCATCTATCTCTGTGTCTATCTATGTTCATCATCGCCATCGAGAGAGAGAGAGAGAGAGAGAGAGAGAGAGAGAGAGAAATGGATGGATGAGTGGGTAGGTAGGGTAGGTAGGTGGTTAGATGATAGATTGATAGAGATAGATAGATAGATAGATAGATAGATAGATAGATAGATAGATAGATAGATGATAGATAGATAGATAGATAGATAGATAGATAGATAGATAGATAGATAGATAGATAGATAGATAGATAGATAGATAGATATAGATAGATAGATGATAGACAGACAGAGAGACAGACAGACAGACGATGGACAGAGATGGATGGATGAGGTGGGTAGGTAGATAGGTGGTTATTAGATAGATAGATAGATAGATAGATAGATAGATAGATAGATAGATAGATAGAATAGATAGATAGATAGATAGATGATGGACATAGAGATAGATGGATGGATGGTTAGGTAGGTAGGTGGTTTGGTGATAGATAGGCAGGCAGGCAAGGCAGATAGACAGACAGACGATGGGACAGCGATAGATGGATGGGTGGGTAGTAGGTAGGTAGGTAGGTGGTTAGATGATAGATAGATAGATAGATAGATAGATAGATAGATAGATAGATAGATAGATAGATAGATGATGGACATAGAGATGGATGGATGGGTAGGTAGGTAGGTGGTTTAGATAATAGATAGATGGATAGATAGATAGATAGAGAGAGAGAGAGAGAGAGAGAGATAGATGATGGACATAGAGATTGATGGATGGGTAGGTAGGTAGGTGGTTAGATAATAGATAGATGGATAGATAGATAGATAGATAGATAGATAGATAGATAGATAGATAGATAGATGATGGACATAGAGATGGATGGATGGGTAGGTAGGTCAGGTGGTTAGATAATAGATGGATGGATGGATAGATAGATAGATAGATAGATAGATAGAGATAGATGATGGACATAGAGATGGATGGATGGGTAGGTAGGTAGGTGGTTAGATAATAGATGATGGATGGATAGATAGATAGAAGATAGATAGATAGATAGATAGATAGATAGATAGATAGATAGATAGATATAGATAGATGATAGACAGACAGAGAGACAGACAGACAGACGATGGACAGAGATGGATGGATGGGTGGGTAGGTAGATAGGTGGTTATTAGATAGATAGATAGATAGATAGATAGATAGAGAGAGAGAGAGAGAGAGAGAGAGAGATAGATGATGGACATAGAGATTGATGGATGGGTAGGTAGGTAGGTGGTTAGATAATAGATAGATGGATAGATAGATAGATAGATAGATAGATAGATAGATAGATAGATGATGGACATAGAGATGGATGGATGGGTAGGTAGGTAGGTGGTTAGATAATAGATGGATGGATGGATGGATAGATAGATAGATAGATAGATAGATAGATAGATAGATAGATAGATAGATAGATAGATAAAAACACAGGCAGGCAGACAAGTAGATGATTGAGATACATGGATGATAGACATAGCTGATAGATATGTGTATGTCTGTGTATGTCTGTGTGTGTGAGAGAGAGAGAGAGAGAATGAGAACATGAGCGGTCAGAGTGATAGAATGAATGAATGATAGAGAGATCTAAGCTTTGAAGACAACTGTGACGCTGTGTCTTTGACTTCAATGCAGGTGCTCAGGTTACAGTGACTGAATTCCCAACCTAAACTTCGGACACCACAATGAAAAACCATCAGGTAGGAATTTTTGTAAATTTTTCTATTCCCTTCCACCCTGTTCCTGGATGTGCGGTTTAAACGGGAACAATGGTGCAAATTAGGGAAGGAGGGGGAGAAAGAGAATATTTTCTTCTTCCTCCTCCTCCTCCCATCGCCCTCGTTTTCAAATTGCATCTGGCTGAAGGCCGCAGGTCGTCCTCCACTTATGACCAACAACAGAGACCGGAATCACTGCGGTCGTTAAGCAAACCCAGCTTCCTCCATAGAGTTTGTGTGTCCAAATGAGAAGGATAACTCCTTCCCCCACCCCTGAATCCGGCCTAGAAGATTCCTAATAGGCAATTTTCCACCCCCCTCCCCCAATCCAGGGCTGGGGCTGATGGGACTGGGAGTCCAGCTCCTTTGGAGAGAGAGAGAGAGAGAGAAAAAGGGGAAGGACAGAGAAGGGTGGGGCGGGAGAAAAGAGTCCAGAGCACCATGAAGTGCATTGGCAAGGCCAAAATGGGGCAAAGGACTCTAGTCCCCATCATCTTTTCTTGGAAGGTGAGACTTTTAGCAAGGGGGGGGGGGGTCCCCGTCCTGTCCCCCCACAGAATATAAAGAAGGTGTAGGGGGGATTTCCATCTTCCCAGGGCAAAATTTCCTGCAAAATTTTAACTCCCCTGCTGCATAGCGTCGTCTTTTAAGATTTGCACCTTTGCAAGATTTTTCAGGCCTTGATCCCAGCCTGCAGGGGCAGCGAAGGAAGAGGTTATTCTGCCTCTTTTTTTTTTATGGGTCTTGTAGTCCAGGGAAATGGGCAGGCTGCTTAGAAAGCCCCACTCTGTAGTTTTGGGGGTGTTTCCCCCCCCCTCCCCTAAACCTTGGGATGAAAGGCCTGGTTAATTTCGTGTGAATTTCATTCTCCTCTCTCTCTTATTTTATTTTTTAATTTTTACCCCTTCTGGAAAGAAACAACAGGAGGGAGATGAAAGTGTGTTGTGTTGCGATTTTGGTGGTGGTGTTTTTTGTTGCCATTTTTTAAAAATGCAAACCTTCCATCGATTTGACCGTCAAAGTGGGGCTGTATCGCCCCAGGGAGAAGGTTTTATTTAGGAGCCAAGCAGCGTTTGCAGGAAAAATAAAAATAAAGTCAGTGAGGCAAGGCCAGGGATGGCCAACCTTTTTGCTATTGCGTGCCAAAAGCCGGGGGAGAGAGGGGAGATTGTGCGCGTGTGTGCCCACACCCATAATTCAATGCCCACACATGCTCCCCCCTATCACACACGTGTGTGTGCTCCCCCCACTTTTGGCGTGCGATGGCACAGTGGGCCCATTTTTCACTCTCCAGAGTCCAGCCTCCAGAGTCTTTCTAGGAGCCTGGGGAGGGCAAAAACGGCCTTCCTCAAACCCACCCGGAGGCCAGAAACAGCCCATTTCCCAACTTCCGGTGAGCCCGGAAAGCCCGAAAATCAGCCAGCCAGTGCGCACATGTGTGCTGGAGCTGAGCTCGTGTGCCCTGAGATATGGCTCCGTGTGACACCTGTGTCACCCGTGCCATAGGTTCGCCATCACAGGGCTTGTCAGACCAGGGCAGCTGGCATCGTTCAAGCAGAATATGCAAAATCTTTGCAAAATTCAAATTAAAAAATGGCAAAGAGGATGGGGGGAGGGGAAAAAATTGCAAAATTCAAATAATGGCAAAGAGGAAAGGGGGGAGGGAAAAAATGTGCAAAACTCAAATAAAAAAATAGCAGAAAGGAAGTTGGGAGGGAAAAACTTTGCAAAATTCCAATTAAAAATTGCCAAGAGGAAGTAGGGAGGGGAAGAATTGCAAAATTGCAAAATTCAAATTAAAAATTGCAAAGAAGAAGTTGGGAGGGGAAGAATTGCAAAATTCAAATTAAAAATTGCAAAGAAGGAAGGAGGGGTTTTTTTTTGTTTTTTTTGTTTTTTTTGCAAACTTCAAATAAAAAATGGCCAAGAGGAAGTGGGAAGGAGAAAAAAAAAATTGGGCACCATTCAAATTAAAAACGTCAAACCGGAAAAAGGGGGGAGGAGGGAAATGCACCAGGTTTTCTCCGCTGCTCGGTTATTCCTGGCTGACCTCTGGGATCACCTGGTGGTCCCCTTTTCCGCTTCTTCACCTGCAGAGCCCACACGCCGTCGTCCTGGTGATCGTCTTCGCCTTGTTTATGCTGCTGATCATTTACAATTCCAACAGCCGCAACGAGGGCCTCCGTTACACCTCCTTGCAGGCCAAAACTCCACTGCCCTCCAGCCTCAAGAAGTGGGGGGTGAAAGGCGAATACCTGCCTGTCCCAGGAGGGAAGGTAAGGGGGAGGGAGGTTGGGGACGGGTGGGGAGGGAGGGAGTCTCCTTTTGGGGGGCTGGGAGGTGTGTGTCCTCTCCCCCCCCCCAATATCGTGGGCAAGGGGCCGTCTCTGGCTGGTCAGTTTTAGGAGGGGCTCTCAGGTTCTAGCCAAGACCGAGGGGTTTTCTGTGCAAGGTGTGCATTTCAATGAGTTTGTCCAGGTTCTGGGTTTCTACAGGCAAGGAATGTTGGTTTTTATTTATTTATTTATTATTTATTTATTTATTAGACTTATATACCGCCCTTCTCCTTACGGACTCAGGGCGGTGAACAGCCGACTAAAAAACCGATACATAAAAGTTAAAATCATACTAAAAACAAATATAAATTGGGCTGAAAATTTAAAACAGATAAATATTAAAATAGATCAATCAACTCTAAAAAACTCTAATTCTATTATGGCGGTAGTTTTCAGAAAGGGGCTCCCAAAATCTGGATTTTGAAGGGGTCAATGGGCCAAATTACTTCTCCTCCTCCACTTTCTCCTTCTCCTTGTTTTCCTCTATCTTCTCCTTCTCCTTCTCTTCTTTCTGCTTCTCCTCCTGCTCCTTTTTCCTCCTCCTCTTTCTCCTCATTTCCCTCCAACTTCTCCTTTTCCTCCTCCTCTTTCTCCTTCTCCTTGTTTCCCCCCATCTTCTCCTTCTCCATCTCCTCTTTCTCCTCCTCCTCTTTCTCCTCATTTCCCTCCATCTTTTCCTTTTCCTCCTCCTCTTTCTCCTTCTCCTTGTTTCCCTCCATCTTCCCCTTCTCCGTCTCTTCTTTCTGCTTCTCCTCCTGCTCCTCTTTCTCCTCCTCCTCTTTCTCCTCATTTCCCTCCATCTTCTCCTTTTCCTCCTCCTCCTCATCTCCTCCTCCCTTTTCACACTCCTCTTTATCTCCTCCTCCTCCTTTTCTCTTCCTCCTCTTCCTCCCTTTCTACCATTCCTCTTTCTTCTCCTTCTCATTTTCTCTTCCTCTTTCTACCTTCCCACCACTCCTCCTCCCCTTCCTCCTTCTCTGTCTTCTTTCTTCTTTACCTTCCTTTTCGCCTTCCCCAATTCTGAGCCTGGATAGCTCAGCAGACTAAAAGCTTTGTGATTCACACCAGCTGTCTGCAATTACTGTAAGTTCGAATCTCACCAGGCTCAAGGTCGACTCAGCCTTCCATCCTTTCTAAGGTAGGTAAATTGAGGACCCAGTTTGTGGGGGCAATAAACTGACTTTGTATAAATATACAAAAGTATGAAGGCTATTGCTTAACGCATTGTAAGCCGCCCTGAGTCTCCGGAGAAGGGTGGCATATAAATCAAATTTAAATAAATAAATAAATAAATTCTTCCTCCCACTCCTTTTTTCCTGTCCTCCTCCTTCTCCTGCATTTTTCTCTTCTCTCACTTCCTCCTTCTCCTCTTTTTTTTTTATTTGATTTATATGCCGCCCTTCTCCGGAGACTCAGGGCGGCTTACAATGCGTGAAGCAATAGCCTTCATACTTTTGTATATTTTATACAAAGTCAGCTTATTGCCCCCACAAACTGGGTCCTCAATTTACCCACCTTAGAAAGGATGGAAGGCTGAGTCAACCTTGAGCCTGGTGAGATTCGAACTTACAGTAATTGCAGACAGCTGGAGTTAATCACAATGCTTTTAGTCTGCTGAGCTATCCAGGCTCTCCTTCCTTCCTTCCTTCTTTTCTTTCCTTCCTGCTTTCCTCTTTCCTTCTCCCTTTCATTCTCATTTCCTTCCTTCCTCCTTCCTTCTTTTCCTTCCTTCCATCCTTCGTTCCTTCCTTCTTCCTCTCATTCTCATCCCCTCCCTCCCTCCCTCCTTCCTTCCTTATTTATTTATTATTGGTTCAATTAATATGCTGACCTTCTCCGGAGATTCAGGGCGGCTTACAATGCGTTAAGCAATAGCCTTCATACTTTTGTATATTTATACAAAGTCAGCTTATTGCCCCCACAAACTGGGTCCTCAATTTACCCACCTCCTCCTTTCTCCTCCTCTTTCTCTTCCTCCTTCTCCCTCCCCCTCTTCTTCAACTCCTCCTTCCCCATTCATTTTTGTCCTCTTCTCTTCTCTTCCTCCTCCTTCTTTCCCAGCTCTCTCTTCTCTTTCTCCCTCCTTCGCCCTAAGCCCGTGATGGCGAACCTATCAGAAAAGATTCACTCTCACTGGTCTAAACCAAAACGTCTTCTCCCGTTGTTCTAATTGATTTGCTTTCTACCCCAGCCCTTGGTTCAGCATTGCAACCAGTGTGCCCTCATCACCAGTTCCAGTCACCTCCTGGGCAGCAAATTGGGCAAAACCATCGACCAGTCCGAATGCACCATTCGCATGAACGACGCGCCCACCACGGGCTTCTCGGAGGACGTGGGCAACAAGACCACTTTCCGGGTCGTGGCTCACTCCAGCGCCTTCCGAGTGCTGAAGAGGCCGCAGGAATTCATCAACAAGACCCCCGAGAACATCTTGATTTTCTGGGGGCCCCCGCTCAAGATGCAGAAGAGCATCATCAAACTCATCGAACGGGTCAGCCTCAGTTTCCCCAACATGACGGCCTTCGCGGTTTCCCCAAAGCGCATGCAACAGTTTGACGAGTTGTTCCGAAAAGAGACGGGCAAGGACAGGTGAGTCGGTTAGGATGGGACGAAGGCGCCGGAGGTGGGTGGGTGGGGGTTGCATCCTGAACCGAGTGTTATGGCCCGCCAGCGACCAGTGGCAGCAGATTCGGACAGTGAGGAGGTTGGGGAGGAACATGGGCCAGTCCTGGAGTCTGTGAAAGGTTCTAACGACGGCTCTGCGTCTGAGGCAGAGAGGTGGACAGGGCCGTCTGACAATTATCAGCTGCCTTCAGAGTCGGACATCAGTGAGGGAGAAGAATAGCTGGATCCTGTTCCCAGTGTGCGCATGCGCAGAGCTGCCAGGAGAAGGGAACAGCTAAGGAACAAGGGTCGACTCAGGAGTAAAGCCCCAGGTGGACAGTGAATGGCCCCTCCCACAGGGAATAAAGCAAAGGGGAGTTGAGTTTGCAGGAGACAATTAGTTCATTCCTGCATTCTTGATATCTGAAAGATATCGGCCTGGCCACTCTCCTGATAAAGGTCGGTAATTGTGAACGATCTTGAAAAACTGTGGGAGGGGAAAGATTTTGCTGGAGAGGAATTCACTGTAAATTAAATAAAAGGGTTTTTTGTCAGGACAAGGGGTCTGCTTCGTGATGCGGGGGAAGCCTAGATCAGAACACCGAGAACTGGTGAAAGTCCTCACCACAAGACAGTCAGAGAGAGAGAGAGAGAGATAAGCTTTTTAGGGTTCAAAAACATATCAGTGGTTTAACCCTAAAAATTAAAGGAAAAGAAGATTCGGACTATTTCATAACATGGGAACTATTCTATAAATGGTTAAATGACAGATATTGAGTGGAATTAGATGAAATATAGTTTATAGGAGAAAGAAAAACATGAGTAAATATTTTTGACAGTTATATAATCGATACTACTATGGAAGATAATATATGTTATAATATGACTGATGTTATTCTTTTTGATTATTTGTTTTTATATTACCGCATATTGATTTATATATGTATGATCATAATGACGATGTTTGTATGTTTGTATGTTAACACCTTGGGCACCTAGAGAGCACATTGCTCAACACAGAAAGGAAATGTATGATATAAAACAATAAAAGAATATTTTCTTTCTTTCTTTCTTTCTTTCTTTCTTTCTTTCTTTCTTTCTTTCTTTCTTTCTTTCTTTCTTTCTTTCTTTCTTTTAATTTGATTTATATGCCGCCCTTCTCCGGAGACTCAGGGCTGCTTTCAGTGCGTTAAGCAATAGCCTTCATACTTTTGTATATTTATATTTATACAAAGTCAGCTTATTGCCCCCAACAAACTGGGTCCTCAATTTACCTTTCTTTCTTTCTTTCTTTCTTTCTTTCTTTCTTTCTTTCTTTCTTTCTTTCTTTCTTTCTTTCTTTCTTTCTTATTTGATTTATATGCCGCCCTTCTCCGGAGACTCAGGGCGGCTTACAATGCGTTAAGCAATAGCCTTCATACTTTTGTATATTTATATTTATACAAAGTCAGCTTATTGCCCCCAACAAACTGGGTCCTCAATTTACCCTCCTTCCTTCCTTCCTTCCTTCCTTCCTTCCTTCCTTCCTTCCTTCCTTCCTTCCTTCCTTCCTTCCTTCCTTTCTTTCTTTCTTTCTTTCTTTCTTTCTTTCATCGAATTTGTATACCGCCCTACTCCCAGAAGGGACTCAGGGCAGTGAGCAGCCAAATAAAATACAATGGCATACAAAAGTTAAAAATATTTAAAATAAATTAAATAATTAGGCTGAAACAATTTAAAATCCAATTATAAAAAACAATTAAAAAACCCATCTTAAAACCCATTTATAAAGGGGTTTCAAAAAATTTTATTTCAAAAAAACCCCCCCAACATATCAGCCGCAATCAGACAGAACTTAATTCAAGAATGAAGTTTGTTCATTTGCAATCTTTCTGCTTCGGACAAAAGAGTCCCCAGGAAAATTCGTGAGCTAAAACTTAGTGAGTGTCAATTTAAAATCAATTAGCCAAATTAGAACCCTGTTTCATTCATATGTTTCTGAATGTCTGTAAATGGGGTCTGATGGCCAATTTGTGTTACCATTTTCTTTTAAGTTTCTCAGGATATAAAGAGCTAACTTGCCCTAATATTATCCTTTTTGTGTGCTGCTCTGGGGAAGGTTTGAGGACGGATGGCCTAGGAAACTTTGAAATACAGGCAGTCCTTGATTTACAACCACAAGTGAGCCCAAAAGTTATGTTGTTAAGTGAAACATTTGTTAAGTGAATTTTGCCCCATTTTATAACCTCGCTTTCCACAATTATTAAGTGAATCACTGCAGGAAGCTTTCCCTATTTAAGTTGCAAAAGGGTGAAACACACAACACTGCCTCCGTCATAAATATGAGTCAGTTGCCAGTCCTCTGAATTTTGATCACGTAACCATGGAGATATTGCGTCGTAAGTGTGAAAAAGTCTCTCTTTTCAGTGCCGTTGTAACTTTGAATGGTCCTAAACACACTGTTGTAAGTCAAGGACTACCATTAAGTGGCCCAAATGGATGGTCTCTAAAAAACATTTCTTTTTCGGTTAGAAACTTCAAAAACATTTTATTTTTCAGTTGGATATTTCAAAAATATTTTATTTCTTTTTTGGTTAGAAACTTCGAAAAATATTTTCTTTCTTTTTCTGTTGGAAACTTCAAAAACATTTTATTCCTTTTTCGGTTGGAAATTTCAAAAACATTTTATTCCTTTTTCTGTTGGAAACTTCAAAAACATTTTATTTCTTTTTCGGTTGGAAATTTCAAAAACATTTTCTTTCTTTTTCGGTTGGAAACTTCAAAAACATTTTATTTCTTTTTCTGTTGGAAACTTCAAAAACATTTTATTTCTTTTTCTGTTGGAAACTTCAAAAACATTTTATTCCTTTTTCGGTTGGAAATTTCAAAAACATTTTATTCCTTTTTCGGTTGGAAATTTCAAAAACATTTTCTTTCTTTTTCGGTTGGAAACTTCAAAAACATTTTATTTCTTTTTCTGTTGGAAACTTCAAAAACATTTTATTCCTTTTTCAGTTGGAAATTTCAAAAACATTTTATTCCTTTTTCAGTTGGAAATTTCAAAAACATTTTCTTTCTTTTTCGGTTAGAAACTTCAAAAACATTTTATTTTTCAGTTGGATATTTCAAAAATATTTTATTTCTTTTTTCCTTAGAAACTTCGAAAAACATTTTCTTTCTTTTTCAGTTGGAAATTTCAAAAACATTTTCTTTCTTTTTCGGTTGGAAACTTCAAAAACATTTTATTTCTTTTTCGGTTAGAAACTTCAAAAACATTTTATTTTTCAGTTGGATATTTCAAAAATATTTTATTTCTTTTTTCCTTAGAAACTTCGAAAAACATTTTCTTTCTTTTTCAGTTGGAAATTTCAAAAACATTTTCTTTCTTTTTCGGTTGGAAACTTCAAAAACATTTTATTTCTTTTTCGGTTAGAAACTTCAAAAACATTTTATTTTTCAGTTGGATATTTCAAAAATATTTTATTTCTTTTTTGGTTAGAAACTTCGCAAAACATTTTCTTTCTTTTTCAGTTGGAATCTTCAAAAACATTTTATTCGTTTTTCGGTTGGAAATTTCAAAAACATTTTATTCCTTTTTCGGTTGGAAATTTCAAAAACATTTTCTTTCTTTTTCGGTTAGAAACTTCAAAAAACATTTTCTTTCTTTTTCGGTTAGAAACTTCAAAAAACATTTTCTTTCTTTTTCGGTCAGAAACTTCAAAAAACATTTTCTTTCTTTTTCTGCTGGAAATTTCAAAAACGTTTTCATTCTTTTTCAGTTGGAAATTTCAAAAACATTTTCATTCTTTTTCTGTTGGAAATCTCAAAAACGTTTTCTTTCTTTTTCTGTTGTTTTTTGCCTTCCCCAGGCAGACTTCCCGGTCCTGGTTGAGCACTGGATGGTTTACCATGGTGATCGCGGTGGAATTGTGCGACCAACTCCACGTTTATGGGATGGTGCCTCCCAGTTACTGCAAGTAAGTACCGTATTTTTTGGAGTATAAGACGCGCTGGAGTATAAGACGCACCTATCTTTTTTGGTGAGGAAAAGAAGAAAAATAAATCTCCCTCCGCTTCTGCCTCTGAGCAATTTTTCCTCCTTGCAGCAAACAGCAAACAGCCTGCTTTACTTTCAGTTTCGTTTTCAGCCTAGCTTGATTAGCACAAGGGAAAAAAAATCTGCTCCCAGCAATTTACTTCTTTGCAGCAAGCAGCAGAGCCCTGCACAAAACAGCTGAGAGCAAATCAGCTGAGAGTCGGGAGGCCGATCCACTCAACTTGTGCTAATTAGGCTGTGCTGAAGCTGAAAGGAGCTGTTTTTTTAGTGCTGTTTGCTTGCAAGGAGGTAACTGCTGAGAGGCAGAGGCCAAAGGGTGGGGGCCAGTGGGTGGGCGAGGCTACGTTTGGTGTATAAGACGCACCTAAATTTTCACCCCCTTTTAGGTGGGAAAAAGGTGCGTCTTATACTCCGAAAAATACAGTAGTAGCCACTCAGCTGGCTTTCAATGTTGGGGGCGGACAGAGGGGGGGAGTCCCCTTTCTCGACCTCACCTGTCTCTTCTCCTCCTAGCAGTAAGACCCCTCCCCACCGGCTGCCCTACCACTACTACGAACCCAAAGGGCCAGACGAATGCACCACCTACATCCACAACGAACGAAGCCACAAAGGGAATCATCACCGGTTCATCACCGAGAAACGGGTTTTCGGCAGATGGGCTAATCTCTACAACATCACTTTCTCGCACCCCGAGTGGGAATAGCGGCAACAAGGAGTCCCCCACAAGTGCCAGAACCAGGATCCTGCAGAGCTCCCAACCTCCACAACCCTAACTGGGCCTGGCCAGCAGATCCTGGACTGCTGGGTTTTAAATTTCCCCTTATGCTATAGAGGAGTGCCTTGGGGCATAGTGGGAAATTAGAAGTCCTGTTGAGCTCACAGTTGGATGGAAGTCCATCGAGGTTGATTTTAGTTGGATGGTTGGTGGTTGATAAGTTCTCCAAGAGATATTTTCCTCCCTCTCTCTCTGGTTCCTGGACTGCTGTGTTATTTCCCACCATGCCATAGAGAAGCCCATTGTGGCATTGTGGGAAAGTTAGAAGTCCGGTCAGCTCACAGTTGGATGGAAGTCCATCGAGGTTGATTCTAGTTGGATGGTTGGTAATTGATAAGTTCTCCAAGAAAGTTTATTTCACATCTCTCTCGGTCCTGGACTGGTATGTTAAATTTCCCATCATGCCATAGAGAAGCACCTTGGGGCATAGTGGGAAATTAGAAGTCCCGTGAGCTCACAGTTGGATGGAAGGCCATCCAAATTGCTTCTAGTTGGATGGTTGGTAAGTTCTCCAAGAAAGATTTTCCCCTCCTCCCCTCTCTCTCTCTGGTTCCTGGACTGGTATGTTAAATTTCCCATCATGCCAGAGAAGCACCTTGGGGCATTGTAGGAAATTAGAAGTCCGGTGAGCTCACAGTTGGATGGAAGTCCATCTCAACCCCTTGCAAGGATGCTTCTAGTTGGAGCTCGCTGGTAAGCTCTCCAAGAGATTTTTTTTCCCTCTCTCTTTCTCTGGTTCCTGCTATTTCCCATCATGCCATAGAGAAGCACATTGGGGCATTGTGGGAAAATTAGGAGTCCAGTGAGCTCACAATTGGATGGAAGCCCATCAAGGTTGCTTCTAGTTGGATAGTTGATGGTTGATAAGTTCTCCAAGAGAGATTTTTTTCCCCTTTCTCTAGTTCCTGGACTGCTGTGTTATTTCCCATCATGCCATAGAGGAGTGCCTTGGGGCATTGTGGGAAGTTAGAAGTCCAATGAGCTCACAGTTGGATGGAAGTCCATCTTAACCCCTTGCAAAGTTGCTTCTAGGTGGACTCATTGGTAAGATCTCCAAGAGATATCCCCCCATTTCTGGTTCCTGCTATTTCCCATCATGCCACGGAGAAGCACATTGGGGCACTGTGGGAAATTAGAAGTCCAGTGATGATGTTGGATGGAAACCCATCAAGGTTGTTTCTAGCTCGATGCTTAATGGTTGGTAAGTTCTCAAGAGAGATTTTTTTTCCCCTTCTCTCTGTTTCTTCTTCGCTGCCTTGTTCAACTTTAGAGATCCTGGAGAGGGAGCCCTCCTGAACTACGGACTCCAACTCCCATTATCCCTAGCCAACTCGCTCATGATCAGAGAAGATGATAGTTGGGGGTGGGGGTCACCATCTGTTTAGCCCCCTTTTCCCCCCCTCTCTCTTCAGACCTTCCAAAGGTGGCGGGTGGGGTGGGAGGCTTTTTTAGAGAGAGTTCAACTGGGCCAAACCTTCCACGGTGCTTGCTGCCCCCCCAGCAGGGGAGGATGGGAGTTGTAGTCTTGGAGAGCAAAGACGAGGGTGCTATTTTTTTCTGCCCTCATTACGAAAAGATTTTTAAAAATTTTAAATTTAAAAAAAAAAAAAGAGCAAGGAAGAGAAGAGAGGGCCCTCCAGTGCTCATTCAATCCATCTGGGCTCAGGAAAGTAACCCCCCCCCCCCAAAAAAAGTTTTTTAAAGCATTTCATACCTGCTTCTGGGTGAGCAAACTTACCTGTCCTATCCAAGAAAGGGGTTCCCGAAATCTATTGATCTTATTATTATTATTTTTTGTCTGCTCCCAGTGGCCCAGGCACCAAGGCAGCTGATTCCCAGTGGCCCAGGCACCAAGGCAGCCTGGCACGACAGCCCCGGCCTCCGATTTGCCAACTCCCCCAAATAACATCACAATTTCTACAATCTCGACATTGGCAAAATTCAAATAAGAGAATTGCTCTTTTGGCAATTCCGAGACCCTTTTTCTGCAAAACCCAGCTGTCCATTCATTTTTCTCGGTTCAGTTCATTTCCATCTGTTGGGTTGCAATGCCCATTGTCCTCAGCTGGGACACCCACCCCACCCCTCCTCCTCCTCCTCCTCCTCCTCCTCCTCCTCCTCCTTTCTGGAGCCCCTTCCTCAAAAATATGGTACCAAAGCGATGGCGGTGAGGATGTTATTGTTTGGATTTTTGCACTGTTGCCTTTTCATTGGTTCTGAGACGATCGTTGAACATTTACTGGCCGTTGACATTCTTTACTGTTAAGGTTGCTATGGGATATGTTGGATGAATCTTAAAAGACGAAACTTTTATTAAACGTTTGACTTGATTAAAAAGGTCTTTCTTTTGTTTCCCCACCCCCCCCCCACTTAAATATGGATTTATTTATTTTTTAACTTCAGGCGTTCGATGACCCAACCTCGTACAAACTCACCCAACCTAAACTTGGAAGAGAAGAGGGGGGGAAAAAAAGAAGAATAAAAAGAGCAGGAAAAAAGAAAAGAAGGCATGAAGAAAACATAAAGAAGGGTGAAGGGAGGGAACGGAGGGGAGAGGAGGGGAAATAGAAAGGAAGGAAGACAATGTTGAAACGGAAAAGAGAATATAAGGAAGAAAATGGAAAGAAATATGGGAAGGAAGGAGGGAGGGAAGGAAGGAAGGATTACACTTAATATTGAAAAGGAAAAGAGAATATAATGAAGGGAAAAATATAGGAAGGAAGGAAGGAACGAACGAACGAAGGAAAAAAGTATAGGAAGGAAAGAACAAAGACAATGTTGAAATGGAAAAGAGAATATAAGGAAGAAAATGGGAAGGAAGGAAGAATTACACTTAATATTGAAACAGAAAAGAATATAATGAAGGAAAAAAATATAGGAAAGAACGAAGGAACGAAGGAAAAAAGTATAGGAAGGAAGGAACAAAGACAATGTTGAAATGGAAAAGAGAATATAAGGAAGAAAATGGGAAGGAAGGAAGGAAGGAAGGAAGGATTACACTTAATATTGAAACGGAAAAGAATATAATGAAGGAAAAAATAAATATAGGAAGGAAGGAAGGAACGAACGAAGGAAAATATAGGAAGGAAGGAAGAATAACACTTAATATTGAAAAGGAAAAGAGAATATAATGAAGGAAAAAAGAAATATAGGAAGGAAAAAAGTATAGGAAGGAAGGAACGAAGACAATATTGAAAGGATAAAAGAGAATATAAGGAAGAAAATAGGAAGGAGCGAAGGAAGGAAGAATTACACTTAATATTGAAACAAAAAAGAATATAATGAAGGAAAAAATTATTGGAAGGGGGGAAGGAAGGAATGAACAAAGAAGTATACTTAATATTGAAACAGAAAAGAGAATATATTGAAGGAAAAAAGAAATATAGGAAGGAAGGAAGGAACAAAGACAATGTTGAAATGGAAAAGAGAATATAAGGAAGAAAATGGAAAGTTAGGAAGGAAGGATTACACTTAATATTAAAACGGAAAAGAATATAATGAACGAAAAGGAAAGAAGTATAAGGAGGGAGGGAGGGGACTTCAGCTCCCAGAATCCCCCTGGCTGAAGAATTCTGGGAATTGAAGTCCACACCTCTTAAACGTGGCCAAGGCTGAGAAAAGAATCTGCATTAGGAACAATACCAAGCTCGGCCTCACCACATCAGTCCCGCTTAGCCGCAAGAAAGACATCAGACAACGGCACAGTTGCTATGGTAGCATTTGCTATGCGTGGCAATGCTCTGGTCCTTATGGGGGGCAGTTGAGCCGTGATGCTTATCCCCCCATGGGAACACAGAGAGTGGGAGAAGAGAACCACGAACAGAGAGGCTCCAAACTCCAAGATTCTGGAGAGGAGAATAAGGGGGATTAACTTTGCCTAAATGATATTAACGTATAAATGTTGCAGGAATTGGGTATTTCTAGTTTAATGAAAAGAAGGACTAGGGGAGACAGGATAGCAGTCTTCCAATACCTCAGGGGCTGCCCCAAAGAAGAGGGAGTCAAGCTATTCTCCAAAGCACCTGAGGGTAGAAGAAGAAGCAATGGGTGGAAACTCATCAAGGAGAGATTCAACCTGGAACTAAGGAGAAATTTCCTGACAGTTAGAACCATTAATCAGTGGAACGACTGGCCACCAGAAGTTGTGAATGCTCCAACACTGGAAGTTTTTAAGAAGATGTTGGACAATCATCTGTCTGAAGTGGTGTAGGGTGTCCTGCCTAAGCAGGGGGTTGGACTAGAAGACCTCCAAGGTCCCTTCCAATTCCTATCCTATCCTATCCTATCCTATCCTATCCTATCCTATCCTATCCTATCCTATCCTATCCTATCCTATCCTATCCTATTCTATTTCTATTCTATTGTATTCTATTGTATTCTATTTTCTATTTTATTCTATTCCTATTCTATTCTATTCTGTTCCGTTCCGTTCCATTCCACTCCACTCCATTCCATTCCATTCTTTCTTATTCTATTCTATTCTATTCTATTCTATTCTATTCTATTCTATTCTATTCTATTCTATTCTATTCTATTCTATTCTATTATTCTATTCTATTCTATTCCATTCTCCATTCTCCATTCTCCATTCTCCATTCTCCATTTTCTATTCTATTCTATTCTATTCTATTCTATTCTATTCTATTCTATTCTATTCTATTCTATTCTATTCTATTCTATTCCATTCCATTCCATTCCATTCCATTCCATTCCATTCCATTCCATTCTTTCTTATTCTATTCTACTCTACTCTACTCTACTCTACTCTACTCTATTTTCTATTTTCTATTTTCTATTTTCTATTTTCTATTTTCTATTTTCTATTTTATTCTATTCCTATTCCTATTCCATTCCATTCCATTCCATTCCATTCCATTCCATTCCATTCCATTCCTATTAGTTTCTTTTCTATTATATTCTCTACTCTACATTCTATTCTATTCTATTCTATTCTGTTCTGTTCTGTTCTGTTCTGTTCTGTTCTGTTCTACTCTACTCTACTCTACTCTACTCTACTCTACTCTATTTTCTATTTTCTATTTTCTATTTTCTATTTTCTATTTTCTATTTTCTATTCTATTCTATTCTATTCTATTCTATTCTATTCTATTCTATTCTATTCTATTCTATTCTATTCTATTCTATTCTATTCTATTCTATTCTATTCTATTCTATTCTATTCTACTCCACTCCACTCCACTCCACTCCACTCCACTCCATTCTATATTCTATCCTATCCTATCCTATTCTCTTGAACAAAACAGATGCAAGGCGGAGAATTTGGATGCCAGGCTTTGGGGGGTTTTCAACCATTTCTTGGCTCAAAAGAAGAGAAATTATTAAGCTTGCTCAGAGGGGGACTTAGGCACTGTGGGGACATCCGATGCCCTTACGATCATCCATACCGTCTCTATTTTCCCCAAGCCTGGCGAAACTTCAACATTGGGCAAAACCAGGAAGGCAAGCGGTAGGGAGATGGCGTGTGTGTGTGTGTGTGTGTGTGTGTGTGTGTGTGTAATGACATCATCACAATGTAGCATTACGTCACCCTAGTTTTTTCTAAACTCCAAGGAGGGGAAAAAAACGAAGCTTTCCCAAGGAAGAACAAAGGAGATGGGGCCACTTTAGAGGCGAAGGGATTGGAATGCATTATGACGTTCATCCTAAGACTTTTCTAACCCCAAATGGGGGCAAACACCCCCCCCCCTCAGGGTTTCCCTAATTGGCAAAAGATTCAGGCTCCCCCCCCCCCAAAGAAAAGATGATGTCATGGACTTTCTACCTGGCACAGTGCCAGCTAGGGCAACGTAATGTTGCCCTCCAAGTGCATTTACATCATCTTTTTCTTTATGGGGGAAAAGCCTGAATTTTCTTGCCTTTCTGCCTGGCACAGTGCCAGCAGATGACGTCATCCACTTTGGGGCGGGGTTCGAATCCCTAGCGCCGCGTAAACGGGGTGCGCTCCCGTGACTTGTCCCAGCTTCTGCCAACCTAGCAGTTCGAAAGCACGTAAAAAAAAATGCAAGTAGAAAAATAGGGACCACTTTTGGTGGGAAGGGAACAGCGTTCCGTGCGCCTTTGGCATTGAGTCATGCCGGCCACATGACCACGGAGACGTTTTTGGACAGCGCTGGCTCTTCGGCTTTGAAATGGAGATGAGCACCACCCCCTAGAGTTGGGAACGACCAGCACGTATGTGCAAGGGGAAGCTTTACCTATACCTTATACACAAGAATCAGAGCAACTAAGAGTGTAAAGTAAGTTGGGGCTAAAGGTTAACAGAAATCAAAGAGAGCTGGACTTGTGACCACGCAACGATTCTAAACTAATTACACATTTAACACCGCCTTCCAGATCTGCCCACTCTATCTTAGCTTTGGTTTTACTTCATTAAATTCATATTGATATCCACTGTAAATGAAACGATCCGGGGCACTGTATTTCTTCCGTTCTTCTGAGCTTGAGTAAGTTTTTCAGAAAATAACTCACTCGGGACTGACAATCTGTTAAACCCAAAAAGAACTACCCAAGATTAAAAGTACAGGTAATCCCCGAATTACCACAATTCGCTTAGGGACCGTTTGAAGTTCCAACAGCACTAAAAAAAAAGGGATTTAAGGACCATTTTCCACACTTACGACCGTAGTCATCCCCATAGTCATGTTGGATAGCTCAGCAGACTAAAAGCATTGTGATTAATACCAGCTGTCTGCAATTACTGTAAGTTCGAATCTCACCAGGCTCAAGGTTGACTCAGCCTTCCATCCTTTCTAAGGTAGGTAAATTGAGGACCCAGTTTGTGGGGGCAATAAGCTGACTTTGTATAAAATATACAAAAGTATGAAGGCTATTGCTTCATGCATTGTAAGCCGCCCTGAGTCTTTGGAGAAGGGCGGCATATAAATGTAATTAAATAAATAAAATAAATAGTCATGTGATTCAGAGTCTTGGCAATTGGCTCCTATTTATGACGGTTTGCAGTGTCCCAGGGTCACATGACCTCTTTTGGGAACCTTCTGATACGGGAAGACCGGATTCACTTAACAACCGGGTTACTCATTTAACAACTGCAGTGGCTCAGTTAATAACAGTCGTAAAATGGGACAGAACTCCCTTAACATGTTTCTCCTTTAGCAACAGCAATTTGGGGGGGGCTCCACTGCGGTCGTAAGTTGAGGGGAGTGTTTTTGCCCTCCCCAGGCTCCAGAGGCTTTTCTCGAGCCTCCAGGAAGGCAAAAAATGGCCTCCCCAGGCTCTGGAGGCCCTCTGGAGGCCAAACTTCCAGTAGGCCCATTTTTTGCCCTCCCCGAGCCTCCATGCGCACCTTGCCCTTACCTGCATCCAAAACGGGCCGTGTGGAGACTCCTGGGAAGGGAGGGGTGGGGTGGGTGGGGCCAGGCAGGAGTGGGATTTGGGGGTTCTCTGAACCCCCGCGAACCCCCAACAATCCAGCCCTGATTTGACCCCTTTTCTGAAGTCTTTCGAGGGACGTTATTTCCTCTGGGAATCACCTGATTTTTCCGAACCGTTTTTGGACCGAGACCAGCCACGCACCCACATCCTGAGGCTGTACGTTTCCCATAAATGTTGTTGGAAATGTCCTGGGTTTGCACAACACGAGGCCGTTTCCAGCAACATGGTCTGGAAAAGAATTCAAAGCAGGCATAAGAGGAAGGGAGGGGAGAAGCCGGGCATGGAGTTGTATGTCCATAGCCCGTTTTTTTCAGCAGTGCAAGGACCCTCTGCGGACGAGGCTAAATAATGTGGGAGGAAGCAGGGCCAGAGGCTGGCCCATGGGGGGGAGGTGTCTCTTTGGGCTTGGACGATCTTTCGAAGAAAAAAAAAGGGGGGGGGAAGAATATTGGTGTGATTTTTCTGTTGTTTTTAAACGAAAAGGCTAGCTCGTTGGGAAGACTTCGTGCAAAATTTTGAGAGGGTGTAGTTGGAAGAAAGAGCCTTGGGCTGGGGATGATGGGAGGTGTTGTCAGAGGAGCCTGAGGTGGAGAGTGGTGCCAGGCTGTAGCTCACATTAGAGGGGGGGGGGGGAGAAAGAGAGAGAGAGAGAGAGAAGGAAGAAAGGGAGGGAGTGGGGGAGAGAGAGAGAGGCAGAGAGAGAAACTTGGAGAGGGGGAGAGAGAGGAGAGAGAAAGAAAGATGAGAGGAAGAAAGACAGAGAAAAGACAGATACAGAGAGAGAGGGAAGGAAGGAAGGAAGGAGGGACGAAGGGAAAGAGAAAGAAAGGGAAAGAGAAGAGAGAGAGAGACGGATGGAAGGAAGGAAGGAAGGAAGGAAGGAAGGAAGGAAGGAAGGAGGGAAGGAGGGAGGGACAAAGGGAAAGAGAAAGAAAGGGAATTAGCCAGAAGAGAGAGAGAGAGAGATGGAAGGAAGGAAGGAAAGAAGGAAGGAAGGAAGAGGGAGAGAGAAAGGGAGGACAAAGAAAGAGAGAGAAAGAAAAAGGGAAAAAAGGGAGAGAGAGACACACACACGCAGAGAGAGAGAAAGAGAGAGAGAGAGAGTTGGAAGCAGTTTTTAAGAGCCTTAAAAACAACTCCGCTAACTTTGGACAGCCCTCTGCACAGGCTCAGAGTCTCTCTTTCCACCCAGCTACACATGGGCAGTCCTGGGCTCGACCTTCCGCCCCCGTTCCCCGCCCCGAGGCGAGAACGGCCGCCAGAACCGGGCTGGACAAGTAAAGGAAGGGAAGGGAAGGCGAGCGTCCCAGCAGGGCGATGAGCGACTCAGCCGAGGTTGGCGACTACATCTCCCGTCGGGAGATCCCGCGGCTCTTCGAGGTAGGTCCTGGGGGTGGAGGCGGGGGTCTCCTCCGCCGGGACAAGCAAGCCCCCCTCCTCCCGGGTGCCTGGGATTGCCTCTGAGCATGCACAAAGCGCCCCAGGCGCACCCTGCATCGGTCCAGAGCGCAAAGGTGCCGCTTTGGGAATATATCCAAATTTTGCGCAGGACGCCAAGAGGCTCTCGGGGGGAGCTAATCTCGCCAGGATCCCCAGGAAAGGAGGCAGAGGGTTTCTGAGCATAAGCAGAGCGCGCTCCGGGGGCTGGCATTTCGGGCAAATGGACCCTTCTTAAGGATGGGCAAGGCTGCCAGTCAATTCGTCTTGAGCCTGGGTGCCAAATCCCTAATAAATGAACTGGAGACGGGAACGCTGCTACAACGGGAGGGGAGATTGGGCACAATCACACACACACACACACACAATTGTGAGACTATCTGGAAAGTTGCCCAGACGTCTCCGGAGGCGTTTGGCTGCCAATCCAAACAGAACCAGAGTGTTTTTCCACCAGTGCGTTGGCTGGAGGGAAGAGAACCGCGGGGCTTCCTCTGCTGCGACCCCAAACCTGGGGAAGACTGGAGTCCTCCTCCCCAATTGCATTAAGGCCTCTGGGGTCCTTTTTGAGGCTAGGGCTGCCCCCCCCTCCCGGTTCTGCAAATCAGGCTAGATGATGCCATGGATGAAATGAATGCCCAGAATGAGTCAAAGCATCAGCTGGCATGGAATAACTGGCATAACTTTGCAACCAGAGGCGCTGAACTGGGGAGGTGTGAGTCCCTGTTCCTCATGCATTCCACTTTGCTCTTCCCCCTTTTTTTTTTATTTTCCTGGAGAACCTCCAGCTGCTGTGAGGTGCTATCTTAGCTTTCCTTGAAACTTATCCTTTTTTTGTTTAAACCTTGCTGAATAGCACCCAGGAAGTGAGGCAGGTAGCGGTGATTTCCCTTGGCCTGGCTCTCCGTCCCCGAATTCCAAAATTTGAGAGAGACTGCCTGCAGTCAGTGGCTCTTGGGGCATCCTATGGACAGATAGACTGCCTCTTTCTATGGAGGTTCCATTCCTAATTGGGGGCCTGCTCTCCGCGCCAGGCCGATTGCATCAGGCCAAAGTGGATGTTTTGCTCGACGTCCTGATTTTGTTTATAGCTTTTATTTTCCAATCTTTCAAGACGGGCTGGTTTATAAACAATCCAACGAACAAGCAAAACAAAACAAAACAAAAAAATGAGAAAAAGTTACACTGTAGAGAAATGCAAGTAAAATGGGCCCATCGTAATTTATAATCCGGGCTGGAAGGCAACAGCCTTCCGTTAAAAATATATTCCATCTACAGCTAATATTTACAGATATAACTTTCTCACATAAGCATGCTCTCTTATTCAACTATCCCAATTTACAGCTTTTAATTTATTGTTTTTTAATGTTTGCCCTGCTTTTGTTATTTTTACAAATAACCCAAGGCGGCAAACTTATTGAAGACTTTTAGCATCCCTGCTCTACCTTACAGGATTGTTGTTGAGTTAAAGTGAGGGGGCAAACTTTCAGATAGATTGCATTAAACTCAGTGGTGGGTTGCAATTTTTTTTACTACCGGTTCTGTGGGCGTGGCTTGGTGGGCGTGGCTTGGTGGGCATGGCAGAGGAAGGTTACTGCAAAATCCCCATTCCCTCCCGATCAGCTGGGACTCGGGAGGCAGAGAATAGTCGGGGGCGGGGCCAGTCAGAATTTTTACTACCGGTTCTCCGAACTACTCAAAATTTCCACTACCGGTTCTCCAGAACCGGTCAGAAACCCACCTCTGATTAAACTCCCCGAGTGGAAAAAAAATGATAGAATTAAGTGCAAGAAATAACAGTGGCAACCAGCGAAAGGGTGTGTTAAGGCCAGAGACCCTTCCCCATCGGATTTTCCCATAATGCATCAGAGCGATGCTAAACTCCCGAGGCATTCTGGGATATTTAAAAAAAGAGCTGGCTAAATTCAGTTGCGGATTGCCTTCCTTCTTTGGATCAACAAGCCTCTTTCTCCTCAGACAGCCCTGCAGAGAAAACTAAATACCGAAATCAGGGTGTGTTACTGTACATAGCAGCATCGCAACGCAGCAAACGTCTCCATGGGTAATTCTGAAAGCTGGTTTTGCAATGTGTCTCTTCCGAGAACTTAAACAAAAGAGTGTGAGAGTGGCGGGTTTTTTTTTCAATCTCGTTGACTTTTAACACCAGTGGACTTCAACTCCCAGAATTCTCCAACGCCCTGGCTGGGGAATTCTGGGAATTGAAGCCCACTGGTCTTAAAAGTCACCGAGACTGAAAAACACTAGGTTAAAATTTGCATTTTTTTAAAAAAAAATAGTCTTTATTCAACCTTTTTTTTTTAGTTTTAAAAGCACATTTCCATTTTTACAGCTTTCAACTATCGGTAACAATTCAAATTTCATAATTTCAATTTATGGCCTATTATTTCATACATTATGTACATCTTTAAATATATATATTTATATATTTATATATTCATATATATATATCCTTTTTGTAGGCTTTATATATATTTCTCTTTAGCCAGGTTCTTCCTACGTAAACCAAGATTTTTATGCAGCCCTAGTTCAGTGAAATCACAATCCACTAGTTTCTAGGATTTTTTTCTGGCAGCCAGCAAACCCTCTGCTGCCCATTGGGAGACTAAGATAGATCTATTTCGGGTTTATAAGCCCTCATCAGTTAGCCACACCCTCATCCCATGTATCCTGTCCTGTAAAAGTACAGTATTTGTTTTCTTTCCTTTTCGTAGGCTTTATGTGTATTTCACTTTATATATATGTGTGTGTGTGTGTGTGTGTGTGTGTGTAGATCTTTGGTTATTCGGGTGTTCTCCCGCGTAGAATTGGATGTGTCTTGGCAACGTTTCGACAAAGTCTCATTCATCATCTTCAGGCTGGTGTTCTCGGCTTCGTGCTTCCAGGAGCAAAAGCACGAAGCCAGGAGCAAAAGCACGATAGATAGATAGATAGATAGATAGATAGATAGATAGATAGATAGATAGATAGATAGATAGATAGATAGATAGATAGAGTTTAGAAATAGAGATACGTAGGTGGATGGATGGATGGATGGATGGATAGATATGATAGTCCCAGCGTTCCAGGGTCACATGATCCCGTTTTGTGATCTTCCGACCAGGCAAATCCATGGGGAAAGCCGGATTTGCTTAACAACTGTGTCACTTAATTTTTAACTGCAGTGATTCACCCTTTAATGAGAAAAGTCATAAGGTGGGGCAAAACACACTTCATGTTTTTGCTTAGCAGCAGAAATTTTGGGCTCAGTTGCTGTCATATGTCAAGGACTACCTGTACGTTAGGAACAAGGTCCTTTAAAAAAAGATCAGCTCTCTCTTTCTGCTTCTCCTCCTCCTCCTCTTCTCTTTCTTCTTCCATTCTTCTTTCTTTTTTCCTCCATTCTCTTCTCCTTCTCCTTCTCATCCCTCTTCTTCTTCTTCTTCTTCTTCTTCTTCTTCTTCTTCTTCTTCTTCTTCTTCTTATTCTTCTTCTTCTTCTTCTTCTTCTTCTTCTTCTTCTTATTATTATTATTATTATTATTATTATTATTATTATTATTATTATTATTATTATTATTTCTCCTTCTCCTCCTCCTCTTCTCTTTCTTTTTCCATTCTTCCTCCTCATCCTTTCTTCCTCCATTCTTCCTTCTTTTTTCCTCCATTCTCTCCTTCTTCTCCTTCTCCTTCTCCTCCTCCTCCTCCTCCCCCTTCCACTTATTCTTATTCTTCTAATTCTTCTTCTAATTCTTCTTCTCCTTTCTCTTCCTCCTCCAGAGCATGTTGACAGGCCTGATGTATTACCGGCCTGAAGATCCCATCACTTACCTTGAAGGATGCTTGAAGAAGGTCCGGGCGATGGGTGGCCTGGAGAAGCTGCAATGGGACACGTTCCTCAACCGAGAAGAAGTTCAACCTACCATTGGGGAGCTGAACAAGAATGCCATCTTCCAGTCAGGTGGATGTCCATTCTACAGGTGGTGGGTTTTAAGATTGATCTGACAGGGTCTGTGTTAAGTCCAGGACTATGTCCACCAGGCATTGTTCCTTCCAAGATCCATGGGGTCTCCAGCTCCTGGATGGGAGAAGAAGTCCTTTGAGGTCCTGGGAGCAGAACTAGATCTCCTACAGGTGTCCTTCCTTCTGAGATCCATGGGTCTCCAGTTCCAGGATGGGGAAAGAGATCCTTTGGGATCCTGGGAACAGAACTAGGTCTCCACAGGTGTCCTTCCTTCTGAGATCCATGGGTCTCCGGTTCCAGGATGGGGAAAGAGATCCTTTGGGATCCTGGGAACAGAACTAGGTCTACCCCAGGCATCCTTCCTTCTGAGATCCTTACACTAATAACCATCATGGCACCCCTATTCTACTGGTAGTTCTTGATTTACAGCAGTTTGTTTAGTGATCGAAGTTACAACGTCACTGGAAAAAAAGCTTATGACCGTGTTTCACGCTTGCGACTGTTGCCGCATCCCCACGGTCACCTGATTTGCATTCAGTGGTTGCCAACGTTTCATCTTTATGACGGTTGCAGTGTCCCGGGGATGTGTATGTGTGTGTGTGTCACGTTTTACGACCTTCTGACAATCCAAGTCAAGGAGGGAATCCGGATTCAGTTAACGACTGCGTTACTAATTGAGCAATAACAGCCTTTCGCTGAACAAATGTGGCAAGAAAAGCGGGACAAGGCTCGCTTAACAGATTTCTCACTTAGCCGCATAAATTCTGGGCCAAATTGAGGTCGTAAATCGAGGACAACCTGTCTTCATCATCTTTTAACAACCCCATAATCCCTTGCGGGGTGGAGTCTGGGCAACTGAATGGAGATGAGTATTTACTGGCCGGATGCCCTTCCAGGTCGCCAATGCAGAGTCATATTCAGCAGATATATATTCTCATTGTGCCCAGAGAGAAAAATATCTGCCTCTATCTAGGATCGAACTCACAGCCTCCTGATTGTGAGGAGAGAGCTCTGCCTCTAGGCCACCGCACCACTCCAAATCGAGGACTATACCTGTCCTTGATCAAAATTTGAGCCCTTGGGAATTGGATGGGTATTGATGATGATTGCAGCGTCCCGGAGCCATTTCCAACCTTCTCTGCTGAACGAAATGAATGGGGAAAGCCAGATTCGCTTAACGACTTCACGATTTGCTTAACGACTGTGGAGGAAAAAAAGGTTGCAAAAGTGGACACGGGCTCACTGAACAGCTTCCTTGCTTAGCAACGGAAATCCTGATCCCCCAGTGTGGTTGTAAGTCAAGGACTATATCTTGTTCCTATCCGTCCCACATTGGTCTCCCTCTCGGATGATTTTCCGCTTCCCAACTAGGCTATGACGTCTTCCCTCCCTCTTGGCAGGTTCCACCTCGGCTCCGTTCAGTTCCCACCAGGACGGATCCTCCGTGCAGAGCCAGTTCTCCATCGAGAGCGATTCCGATATGACCGAATCCACGGGGTTAATCCAAGAATACGATGCCTTTGACCCTGAACGTCCCCGTCCTAAGATCGTATTTGTGATAGGTGAGAAGTTTCAGTCAGAAGAAAAGTTCCAGGTGGGGGGGAGGACGTGAGAGGAGCGGATCCTCAGAGGGTTGGACTAGAAGACCTCCCAAGGTCCTTTCCAGCCCTTGGAAGAAGAGAAGAGAAGAGGCCCAATTCCACAGGAGAAGGTCTGTGTTTGTTTGTGGGTGGAGGGACATGTCACTCCGAAGAAGGACAATAGAAGGTCATAGAATCGTGGGGCTGGAAGGGAGCTTGAAGATTTTCTAACAGGAGTCCAACCTCCTGTTCAAGGCAGATGGAGGAGAAGGAAGAGAAGGAGGAAATGGAGGAGATGAAGGAGAAAGAAGTGGAAGAGAAAGAGGAGATGGAGATGGAGGAAGAAAAGAAGATGGAGAAGATGGAGAAGGGGAGGGGGAGGAGAAGAAGAAGAAGAAGATGGAGGGGAAGGAGGAGATGGTGGAGATGAAGGAGGATAAGGAAAAGAAGGGGAAGATGGAGGAGGAGGAGGAGGAGGAGATGGAGAGGAAGGAGATGGAGGAGGAGGAGGAGAAGATGGAGGAGGAAGAGGAAGAGGAGGAGGACGAGGAAGAGAAGGAGGAGGTGAAGAAGGAGATGGAGAGGAAGGAGATGGAGGGAGAGGAAGAGAAGAAGTTTTTTTATTTTTTACACAAACAAACAAACAAATAATGCATTTTTTCTTTGTCTTTTTTCTTTTTACAAAAACAAAACAAAACAATGCATTTTTTTCTGGCCAAATCACAAATTTGTACAGCTTTTAGTTATCTCCAACACAATTTATATATTTGCCTTTTTGCCGTAATATTCTTCCTCTCTAGTTTTTCTTTTCCTCGTTTCTTCTGATATATAACCAACATTACCATTCGCACTAATCTCTAATCTTAATCAATTTTTACCCCTTGACTTTCCTCCATATTAAAACCCTTTAATTTGAAATCCATCGTTTTTCCAATAGTTTAACTCTAAGGCATTCTATTCAAATATTTCCCCATTGCTCCCTTTTCACAACATAATATAATTTCAAGTGTTTTCCCTAAATCCCATTATTCCAATTAAGAGGGGGGAAATTATGAAGAGGCATAGAAAACATGTACATTTGAAAAAGCAATGGAAAATTGGGTTTATGTGAAAAAGCAACGTGAACTGAGAAAAAGAAACGAATGATTGTAATTTGTAATATTTGTAATATTTAAGTGAATTGCAGTAAGATATTTGATTGTAGTATTGTAGTATTTGGATAAATTGACAGAAAAATATTTGTGATTGGAATAAAAGAGGGTGATCTGTCCCCCTCTACACACACCCACAAAAACACAGCCAGTCGAGGGTTAAAGAAGCACTTGGCACACACCACAGTCCTTATCTCCAACTTGGCACCGATATTCACACCGTCTGTCAAGGGCTTTAATTGTTCACAGAAAGAAAATCACATACGTAGCTTTGCGAGAATCCGTTCTTTTAGCAGCTTCGGCTCCAATGACTACCAGATTGAGTTTTGTTCGTCACAGGGATCACTGACCACCACCCTCTCTTATATAGTCTCTGGGGTGTGATCCAGTGACTCATTGGTCCTGTGACTCAAGTCCAGTGACTCAGGTCTATTCCCTCGCATGCCTCCTCAGCTGCTGCAAGCGCTTATCTCGCCTTCGTTGACGTGCGTCCAGGAATAATGTCTCTCCCTCACTCTCATCTGAGACACCTGTTTCCCCACTATTTTGCTCTCTTTCAGCTGGCACCTGAGACGGTGCCAGAGGGGGGGGGGGCTGGGAGATCTGGCTGGCTCCTCTTCCTCTTGCTCAGAGCTTCCTTCCTTCAATGGGATAGGCTCAGAGGACGGGGCCACAACAGAGGGATGGTTTTGTTCTCTTCTTGTCTTTGACTAATTCTCGTCCCAACGCTTGCATGTTCCTGCTTCCCCTTGAAATGACCCCCCCACTCTTCTCCTCTCGCAGGGGGTCCCGGCAGTGGGAAGGGAACTCAAAGCCAGAGAATGGCCTCCCATTTTGGCTTCATTTGTGTCTCCATCGGCGAAATTCTACGCGCTCAGATGCTCCGTCGTGCCACCAGTGACAAGAAATGGGAGCTGATTGCCAAGATCATTGCCGACGGAGAGTTAGCCCCATCGGTAAGCAAAGCACGCCTTAAAGCTGCCATTTCTGACTCACACAGGGCTTCTGGTGTGCCGAAGAACTATCGCTAAATTCATTCTTGTGCTTTGAATCCAAGATGGCTGAGATCCATTCTACTAACTGGAAGACTTTGAGTGCAGAAAGGGGTTTATTGGAGTTCTTTCTCTTTCATTAGACAAGGAAAATGAGTTATTGGAGGGAAAAGAGGGAGATATCGAAGAGAAATAGGGTTCTTCTCTGGTTCAGATTCAAATCTGAGTTAATATATCTGGAATTGTTCCAGAATTACCAACCCATGAGATTTGGTTATTTCGTTATTTCATAACCAGGAATTTTATCAAATGTGGCGCCTTTTCTCTCTTTCTTTAAAGAGATTCTCCATCCACCTTTTAATGGAACTTTTACCTTAGTGAACAAGCCATAAACTGGGGTTAGAATAGAATAGAGCCGGAAGGGACCTTGGAGGTCTTCTAGTCCAACCCCCTGCTTAGGCAGGAAACCCTACACCACTTCAGACAAATGGTCATCCAACATCTTCTTAAAAACTTCCAGTGTTGGAGCATTCACAACTTCTGGTGGCAAGGAGTTCCACTGATTAATGGTTCTAACTGTCAGGAAGTTTCTCCTTAGTTCTAAGTTGCTTCTCTCCTTGATTACTTTCCACCCGTTGCTTCTTGTCTTGCCTTCAGGTACTTTGGAGAATAGCTTGACTCCCTCTTCTTTGGGGCAGCCCCTCGAATACTGGAAGATTGCTATCATGTCCCCCCGGTCCTCCTTTTCTCTAGACTAGCCAAACCCAAATCCTGCAACCGTTCTTCATATGTTTTAGTCTCCAGGCCTTTGACCCCCTTAGTTGCTCTTCTCTGAACATTTTCCAAAGATTAATCGGGGGAGAACTTATCTTGCTATGTCTACAAAACACCTCGCTGCCATCCCTCCCGAGATCTCTCTTTGCTTTTCAGGAGACCACCATCGAAGAGTTGAAGCAGCAGTTCATCAAGCACCCCAATGCCAAAGGTTTCGTGGTGGATGGATTCCCGCGAGACATTGGCCAGGCCTTCCTGTTTGAGGAGCAGGTGAGACGAAGCTGCCAACGCTCATCACGGAGAGATGGCAGGCTGGTGCCTTCCTTGGGTGACCTCAGTGTCAACTCACAAAGCATCCCTGGTCTGCACTCGAGTTGCCATAGGCAAAGGGGATGGGAAACTGATGAAGCAGCCGGCAGCCAAAGACAGGAGTGCATTCCAGACATATCTTTCTCAAGGCTGTCTCCCAGGTTTACCCACAGTGGCTGGAGGGGAGTGATCTCTACAACCCTTGAAATTGCTCCGTTGGCCGTACGTGATTGATGACACACCCTAGGGGGAGGGGGGGAAACAGGGTCTTGATTAGGGCCGTAAATTACATGGGGCAGAGCTGGGTACGTGCTGACATGTTGCTCCTAATAAATAACTGGCTTTCTTTTGAAACTTGGCTTGAGGCTCATGATTCAATTAGGGCATCCATTGGAACCCTGACACTCAGTTCTTCTCTCCACCTGTCCTTTCAGAACCATTTCCCTACACCTTTCACCTGATGGTAGTAGGGAGACCAACAGGTGAGGTTGGATTTTTCAGAGAAGAAGAACCGAACCGAAGAGGGAAAGAGGTAGAGGGAAAAGAGAAGGGAGTCCTTGGATTGAAAGCAGGCAAGGTGGGACGAGACCAACCCAAGATTGGCTTCTCGCAATCCTATCGTCCATCCTTTGCCTTTCTTAGGTTGGTTCTCCAGATGTTGTGGTGTTCCTGGCTTGCTCGAATCAACAGCTGCGGCAACGACTACAAGAACGGGCTCGGGAACAAGGCCGCTTGGATGACAACCCCCACGGAATTGAGCGCAGGCTGGAGACCTTCAAGCAGAATGCTCAGTTGATTGGAAAGTACTACCAGGAGAAGGGAGCCTTGGTCCGGGTGAGTGTTCTGTCTCCACCCACAGGAATAAACCCAATTCAGACAGTCGGAGGTTAAAATAAGCTGGCAGGCAACCAAGTAATCTGATAAGGAGCTTGGCAGCAATCCCAGCAGCTGCGTGCCAAAGCCTTTATTAACAAAACAGACAAATACACACCACAAGTGTCCAGAATAGCCAAAGCTGAGATGCAGGAAGATTTGTTTTTGTTCGTCACAAAAATGGAGGCTGACTCACTCTCTTTTATAGGCTGTGGGGTGTGGTCCAGTGAGTCAGCTAATCACGAGCACGCCGTGCCTTCTGTTGGGCACGTTTCTCCCTGCGTCGCTGGCGAGGATCCAGCCAGCACTTATCTCCCTCGTCGCTGTCCACCTGTGGCTGCGGGGATGTGCTTGGCTCTGGGCCTATCTCTTGCCCTTCGGTGTCCTCCAGGGGCATTGCCAGAGGGGAGGGTCCTGGAGAGGGAGGTCTTGCCAATTCCTCCCTTTCACTCTCGGAGTCCTCTCCTGACGATGACACAGGCTCAGGCAACGGAGCCACAACAGTGAGGACAATGAGCGTGGGAATTCCGGAAGAACATCTAGGCTTGCTTTTCAAAGCCTCGCTTAGTGACACGTCTCCTGAGAACCCCAGTTGCTTAGAGAATGGACTAGAAGCAGAGGTGAAATGCTCCCAGTTCGAACCGGATCGCCCGATCCGGTAGTGATGTCAGCGGGGGGTTCGGAGAACCGGGAGGAAAAATCCCTGCCCCACCCCCATCCCCATGCCCAGCTGAGCCTCACGATCATCAGATGCTTTTTTTTTTAAACTTTTAAAAGCTTCTCATCCAGGAGGCTTCTTCAGTTCTGACTGGATGATGGTGGGGAATGGAAGGATTTATCTTCCTTGCAAGTCATCTGGTCGTTTGCGTTCTTTTAGCGAGTCGTTAAATTCTTCCATTCCCCACCATCCAGTCAGAACTGAGGAAGCTTCTTGGATAAGAAGCAAAAACATCTTCAAAGAAAAACCAGAGAGTCCAGTTCCCTCTTGAAAAAAAGCATCAGTGTTCAAACACTGCTTTGATGAGGTTGACGAGGTTGGAATTTCCTGATGTTGGGACTTGATGAGGTTGGAATTCCTCTGAAGGGATTGCACACCCTTGAAATCCAAAAGTAAAGATGTTTGCACACATAGTAGGGAGAAGAAGAAGAAGAGAGCAGAGGATTGGCCCAAGCCAAAAAGATTAATTCCGTATTTTTATTTTTTTTTGTACTTTCCAGTTCGATGCGGACAGAGAAGAAAATGAAATATTTGCTGCCATCAGATCCTGCATTCAGAAACGGTTGAAGCCAGAAAGAAAAAGAATTCCAGGTGAGAAAGTAATCTATTTATATCAAGGGACAAAAGATATGCTCCCACCTCACCCTAGAAACAGGGGTAGGCTTCAAAAATATTAGCAAGGGTTTGTCTGCCCGGTTGAGTTGAGTTGAGTTGAGTTGAGTTGAGTTGAGTTGAGTTGAGTTGAGTTGAGTTGAGTTGAGTTGAGTTGAGTTGAGTTGAGTGAGTTGAGTTGAGTTGAGTTGGGTTGAGTTGAGTTGAGTTGAGTTGAGTTGAGTTGAGTTGAGTTGAGTTGAGTTGAGTTTATTACGTTTCTATACCACCCTTCTCCCGAAAGACTCAGGGCGGTTTACAGCCATATTAAAACAGTCCAACACAAAAATTAAAATTATTAAAATAATTTAAAGCTATCTGGCCGTAATTTTAAACCCCTTGCTAAAACCCCTTTAAAACCAATTAAAACCCATTTAAAATTTATCTATTCAGTCAGGCCAGCCTGGTGAAACAACAGAGTCTTTAGAGCCCGACGGAAGGCGCGAAGATCAGGAATCCTTCTTATATTCGGGGGCAGCTCATTCCATAGGGCAGGAGCCCCCACAGAGAAGACTCTCCCCCTGGGGGCCGCCAGCCGACATTATCTGGCCGACGGCACCCTGAGGAAGCCCTCTCTATGAGAGTGTATCGGACGGTGGGAGATATTCGGTGACAGAAGGCGATCCTGTAGGTATCCCGGTCCTGAGCCATGGAGTGCTTTGAAGATGGTGACTAGCACCTTGAAATGCACCCGGAAGACCACTGGGAGCCAGTGCAGCTCGCGCAAGAGGGATGTTATCCGGGAGCGACGAATCGCTCCTATAACCACTCGCGCGGCCGCATTCTGGATCAGCTGGAGCCTCCGGGTGCTCCTCAAGGGGAATCCTGTGTAGAGAGCGTTACTCGGTTGCTCGGTGGGCGTGGCCAAGTTGGCCTCCTGCACCACAGCGAGGGAGAGTTGTTTTTGCCCTCCCTGGACTCCGGAGGCTTCTCTCAAGCCTCCAGGAGGGCAAAAACGGCTTCTCCAGGCTCCAGAGGCGGGGCCAGTCAGAATTTTTACTACCGGTTCTCCGAACGACTCGAAACGTCCGCTACCAGTTCTGCAGAACTGGTCAGAACCTGCTGAAACTCACCTCTGCCCCAACCCCATCTATTCTCTGCCTCCCGAGTCCCAGCTGATCGGGAGGAAATGGAGATTTTGCAGTAACCTTCCCCCCCGGAGCAGGGAGGGAATGGAGATTTTGCAGGATCCTCCCCCCTGCCACGCCCACCAAGCCACGCCCCACAGAACCGGTAGTAAAAAAAAATTGTGAATCCCACCACTGCTGTGGGATATTTGCACACCCATTTTAAGCCTCCGTTTCTGGGATTCTTTCCTCTCCTGTGGTTTTGGACTGTTCTGGTAAACCGGATTGTGACTTCCTTTCTATCAGAGTTGGGTTGTTTTTGCATAACTCTTCCAGGCATCTTAATTGTCCTGTTTTCTGGGGGTTTTTGTGTTTTTTTGGTGCGTGTGTGTATGTCTAGATTTGACACTGCACAATTTCTTCAGCCCGTGCCAAGATTCTCCAAAGGAAGAAGAGAGAAAGGAGCAGGTGAGGTCACCGACATTGATGCAGTCCAGACCTGACTCAAATTGTTGTTTTCCTGAACCCGGGGTCGAATCCGAAGGCCGCTTGCTTCCCGTTTCATCAGACCAGAAGCTGGGTGGGAGTTCCTGCAGGGAGAAGGTTGGGGACGGGAGGCCAGAGGTCACTGACGGACTGCAGGCAGTTAAGCTGCCTGTTAAGCAAACAGGAATGGAAAGAAAATACGGGAGAGAGCCAAAAGGCAGAAGAAACGAGCTGCTGGTGGACGAGGTCAGAGCTGCTAGTGGGTTCAGCCAGGGCCCAAAGTGGAGAGGGCATCTCCTTGGTCAGCTTGTCCATTCCCTCACCCTCCCTCCCTCTCCCTCTCCCTCTTCTTTCTCCCTCCTTTTCTTTCTCCCCCCTTCTCTCTCATTTTTTTCCCTCCTTCCTCCCTTTCTCCCTCCTTCTCTCTTTCTCCCTCCTTCTCTTTCTCCCTCCATCTTTCTCCCTCTCCCTCTCCCTCTTCTTTCTCCCTCCTTTTCTTTCTGCCCCCTTCTCTCTCATTTTCTTTTTCCCTCCTTCCTCCCTTTCTCCCTCCTTATTTACCACTCTCCCTCCTCCTTTCTTTCTCCCTCCTCTCACTTTCTCTCTTTCTCCCTCTCTTTCCACCTCCTCTCTTTCTCTTTCTCCCTCTCTTTCTTCCTCCTTCCCCATTTCTTCCTCCTTTCCTTCTCTCCCTCCTCCTCTCTTTCTCCCTCCTCTCTTTCTCCCTCCTTTCTCATTTTCTTTCTCCCTCCTTTCCCCCTCTCTATCTTCTTCTTCTTCCTCTTTTTCCCTCCTTTTCCCTCTTTCTCCCTCCTCTCTTTCTCCCTCTCCCTCTTCTTTCTCCCTCCTTCCCCCCTTTCTTCCTCCTTCTTTCCTTCTCTCCCTCCTCCTCTTTCTCCCTCCTCTCTTTCTCCCTCCTTCTTTCTCCCTTCTTCTCTCTCATTTTCTCTTTCTCCCTCCCTCCTTCCTTGCTTCTTTTCTTGATTAATTTCCATCCGCTGCTTCTTATCCTGCCTTCAGGGGCTTTGGAGAACAGCTTGACTCCCTCTTCTTTGGGGCAGCCCCTGAGATATCGAAACACTGCTATCCTGTCTCCCCTAGTCCCTTCTTTTCATTAAACTAGACCTACCCAGTTCCTGCAACCGTTCTTCCTATGTTTTAGTCTCCAGGCCCCTAATCCTCTTGGTTGCTCTTCTCTGCACTCTTTCTAAAGTCTCCACATCTTTTTTACATCGTGGCGTCCAAAACTGGATGCAGGATTCCAAGTGTGGCATCATAAAGTGGTATTAACCCTTCCAGTGATCTCAATTCTATTCCTCTGTTGATGCAGCCTAGAATTGTGTTGGCTTTTTTGGCAGCTGCTGCACACGGCCGGCTCCTATTTAAGTGTTTGTCCGCTAGGACTCCAAGATCCCTCTCACAGTTACTACTATTGAGCGAGGTCCCACCTGTACTGTACCTATGCATTTTGGTTTTTCTTGCCTAAATGTAGAACCTTCCTTTTTTCACAATTCACGGCGCGAATGGTTTTAGCCCCTCTGTGCCTTAGCTCTCTTTTGCCAGCCTCCTTCTGCCTTCCTTTCTAGATCTGTCTCTCCTCTGCCCTCCTCCCCTATCGTTGCTATTCAGCTCCCGTCTGCGGGCACCCGTGGCTGCCAACGCTCCCTCCTTCTCCCGTCATGCCTCGAAGTGGTTCTCTATATAGGGAGGTAAAAATAACCATGCAGGGTGGCCGGTGGTGGAGAACACAGCCTTGTCTCTCTGTGGCCGTCTTTGTCTGTTCCTCTTCCAGCACTGAGAGGTAAGTGCTGAGCTGTTTTTTTCAGGATTTTTTTAAAAAAAAGCCATTTTGCTAAATGCAGGGGCATCCTTCGGGGAAAGGACAAAGGGAGAGGAGAATGGTGGGTGCCTTGAGTTTCTCTCCTTCATCTCCTTCCTTGGAGAAGATTTAACAAAAACATTTCTCTTGACGGTTAGAAAAGCAGGAAGCAGCTCTGGGCAGGGATTTGCAACAGTGGTTTTAACGTTATTATTATTATTATTATTTTTTAAAAAAGGGGATCTGCAGCCAAATGGACCCAGGGCCAAGGGGTTGTGGGTAGTTGCAGCAAAATCCAACATTTTAGGTTTTGATCCATAAATGATTGTATGCGAGTCTCTGCACCAACTTTGGGAAAGTGTCCGGTTGCAATAACCTTGACTGACGTCTTAGTTTTGCGTCTGTTGATTCAAAGCTGCTGGAGAGGAAGTGGGGGGGGGGCTTTAAAATAATTTTTTTTTCAAGGAGGGGGTCTCTGTCTTCCTTTTGCCCCACATAATAATAATAATAATAATAATAATAATAATAATAATAATAATTAATAATAATAATTTTATTTCTATATTGCCCTTCTCCCGAAAGACACAGGGTAGTGTACAGCCTATTAAAAGCACAGAGACAAACATGAATTAAAAATAATCAAAATTATTAAAGAATTATTAAAGAATTTCGGCTCAAACCGAAATAATTTCGGTTAAACAGCTGGAATTTTGCATGCATTTTATTTACTCTTTGCTTCGCTCCGGCTGGGAACCGAGAGAGAGGCTGATAACTTCAAGACCCCCCCCCCCCAATTTTAAAATTGTGCTAATATCCTAAATAAGCCACTTCGGGGTGGGGGGGGGGTGTAAATTGAAAAAAAAAATCTCCCAGCCAGATTTGGAGGTCATAAAAAGGGGTCACTGGTATGCAAAGGGTGGAAAATTATAAGATCTGGAGGAAATCCAGATGCTGGCTTAAGCAAAATGGAGAAGTTCCAGTTTTGTACTTCTTCGCCTTCTTTTCGTTCTTTCTTGCAAATGTATTCTCCCTTTTCCAGCATCCAAAGACCTTTTAAAAGGCAAGGGAAGGGGGAAAGAAAATTAGATTAGCAGCTTCTTTATCCAGCCAGTTCCTCGCCTGTACAAAGCTAGAATCTCAGGACAGCCTCTCCGTACGCTGACTTAACTCAGCCTTCCCCAAAGGATCTAAACAGCAATTTTAACATGTGCATGGCAGTCCCCCTTCCCCCACACTCCACAACCCTCCTATAAGGTAGGCTGGGATGACAGAGAATAAATAGCCATCTAGGAAGCATTTGCAGCTAAATTTGAACCTGGGATGCATCCGAGGATGTAAAGAATGCTAAATTTAGGAGTATTCTAGGGATTTTAACTGCACCGCCTGGAGAGACAACACAACACAACACACACACATATATGTGTGTGTGTGTGTGTGTGTGTGTGTGTGTGTGTGTTTTCTGAGGTTTTCATGGGTATTTGTATGTAGGTCTTTGGTTATTCAGGTCTTCTCCCGCGTAAAATTGGAAGTATCTTGGCGAAGTTTCGACGAAGTCTCATTCGTCATCTTCAGGCTGGTGTTCTCGGCTTCGTGCTTCCAGGAGCAATGCTCCTGCAATGCTCCTGCAATGTTTCAATGCTTGCTCCTGGAAGCACGAAGCCGAGAACACCAGCCTGAAGATGACGAATGAGACTTCGTCGAAACGTCGCCAAGATACTTCCAATTTTACGTGGGGGAAGACCCGAATAACCAAAGACCTACATATATATAAATATATTTTAAATTTGATTTATATGCCGCTCTTCTCTGGAGACTCAGGGCGGCTTACAATGTGTTAAGCAATAGCCTTGTATATTTTACAAAGTCAGGTTATTGCCCCCACAAACTGGGTCCTCAATTGACCTACCTTAGAAAGGATGGAAGGCTGAGTCAACCTTGAGCCTGGTGAGATTCGAACTTACTAATTGCAGACAGCTGGAGTTAAATTACAATGCATTAGTCGGCTGAGCTATCCAAGAGCTATCCCTTGTCCTTTGCAGTTAGAAAATTAATAGGGAAGTTCTAGATTTCTCCAAGGGAGGAAGTTCTGGGATTTTGTGTTGTTTTTAAACAGCCCACACACCTCTCATTAAACACTGCATCACCTCATTGTGATGATGGGGTTACCTCATCATAATGATCAGGTTGCTTGGATGTTAGGAAGGAAGGTGTCATTCCAGGAGCCGATTCATCATTAACCATCATCCTCCACTCGTGTTTCCTGACATCTGCTGGTGGAAAGATGTCTAACATAGTTTTCAACTGACTGGAAGGTTGTTGTTTTTTTCTACTCCCAGTTTGTAACCTTCTTGGGGGATGTTTAGAGAGCCCAATGAACCATCCCTGGGGGAGTGGAGAGTGGCCCCCTGAAAAGGCAGGGGAAGTAGGAAGAAATTGAGTTGGCTGCTTCTTTACTGGGCCAATTCCTTGCTTGCAGAAAGCTAGCATCTCAGGAGAGCCACGCCAATTTAAACCTGGGAGGTAGACAGCAATTTTACGTAGGTTTTCAAGAGGGTGTGTGTTTCGGTGAAGTGTTTTTGCAGGAATGGGAATTTTAAACTCCTGGCATGCTTCAATTCCCCCACCCACCGACAAAATCCGCTTTAAAACTTCAGGAAGAAATTTAAAACTTGGCTCTAGCCCCCAACTCACCTTCTCCAGCAAAGGTAGGGACTGTCTCCGGCCAGATTTACGGCCACTGAGTTGCACTTTGCAAAACACCTTATTAGGTGTAAAAAAAAAAGAGAGAGAGAGAGATGTGTAACCAGACCTGTTTGCTTCTCCCCTTAAACTGTGCCAGCATCTATTCTCGGACTCCCTCCTCTCTCTCGGCATCTTCCTGAAATTACATTAGCAGATTTTTTTGGGGGGGTGTTGGAATAACCCAGTGTAAAGATGAGCTGCTGAACCATGAAATTCAACGCCACCCAAAAAATTGCTTTCCGAAATCTAACCGCGATTCGATTCACGAGAATCGGAGAAGCCCACGAGGTGGGGGTTCAGCGGCTGACCTTTTGCAGTGGGGAAACTGAGGCCTTGAAGGATCAGGTAGCAAGCCAAGATTGCAAGCCGCGAGGCCAGGATTTTAATCGAAGGCTCGGACGGGAGCAAAGATGTGGCTTGAATCAAGGAAAGCCGTTCGTTTGGGTTAGCAGGACAACCGATTCTTCATTTTTAAGAGTTGCCGAACAAATGGATATCTTATTCCATTTGTTGGCGAGTTTTTTTTTCCCCTTTCCTGCTAAAGTCAGGTTCCTTTTTCACAGAATGGAAATGAAATCACCCGAATAGTTGTAAAACTAACGGGAAAAGTTAGCAGCCTTTTTTTTTGTCTTGAAATGAGCCTTCAATCTGGATTGATGGATTGATAACGCTGGGGAGCCCACATCGATTCTTCCAAGCTTTATTTATTTATTTGTCAAGCAGATATTAGATAACAGATAATAAGTATAAACATGATTATGAATACATGAAATGGATATGAATAAAAGGGGACATTAGGACAGGGGTGGTGCACTTATGCACGCCCCTTACAGACCTCTTAGGAATGGGGTGAGGTCAACAGTAGACAGTCTTAAGGTTAAAATTTTGGGGGTTTGGGGGATGAGACCACAGAGTCAGGTAGTGCATTCCAGGCATTGACCACTCTGTTGCTGAAGTCGTATTTTCTGCAATCGAGTTTGGACCTTGTTTGCCCGTGTATTATTGTGGTTGAAGCTGAAGTAGTCATTGACAGGTAGGACGTTGTAGCAGATAATTTTATGACGCTTAGGTCAGACCGAAGGCAGCATGGTTCTCAGTTGTCCAAGCTCGAAATTTCAAGCCTTGTGGTATAAGGTATTTTGTTGTGAGCAAAGGAGTGGAGGACTCTTCTCATGAAATACCTCTGGACTCGCTCAATTGTATTAATGTCCGATACGCAGTGCGGGTTCCAGAAAGATGAGCTGTATTCGGGAATCGGTCTAGCAAAGGTTTTGTATGCCCTAGTTTGCAGTACGATATTATTACTGGAGAAGAAGCTACGCAAGATTAGGTTAACACCTCTGAATGCCTTTTTGGCAACGTCCTTCAGCATTGGTCCTTCAGCAATTCCCGGGGTCTATCTGCACACTTTGCAAAGGTCATCCTCACACTTATAACTTCTCAAAAGCAGAAAAATAAGATAAGATCCCCTAGTTAAATAGGGGACAGAAGAAGACATAGGTTATGCTTTTTTTGGAGTCGTTTTTTTCCAGAGAGAAAGAGGGAAACACGCAAGGAATAGTCCAACCTTCCTTAGATGCTTACCAGCTGGGTGGTCCACTCGCCACAGTGCCAGGGGATGATGGGCATTTTAGTCCACCCTCTCCAGGCTGAGTTAGACGCCAGGCCGAAGTAGCAGCTGACTGCTTGAACCTAGATAGGAAATCCAACAATATTTTTATGGAGATCTGGAGAACTGAAGCATTCATGTGGTCTTCTCCTCTCTACCACCCAAAACTTCCCTGTTTGAGACCCAAACAGGTACTTAGAGATACCTCCTGGGGAATTTCATTGCTTCAGCTTCTCCCCACGGTGGTCCTCTTGCCTCTGCCCTATGGCGTTGAGGTTCCCTTCCTAAGGCCTGCCGGTACATTAGAGGCAGGAAGCAGTTGCCATGGAAACCTCTTCCCAGGTGATGCATGCATTTTTTCTTTCCTCCACTCACGTAGCTCTGAGTCAGAGGCTGCCTCCCGGCTGACACATTGACAGCGATCCTTGGACTCTGGTTTCCTCCATTGGATAGTTGCCGGGGTAATTCTACCTGGGAGGGTTGGACTCGGTAAGATCTCCTCTGCATTCATGGTTGAACCTTCTCAGGATCTGCCAGTTTGGAAAAAAAGGAAGGGGAGTGGGGGGAAATCAGTTGCCGTGTCTAACTCAAGATTGGTTTTGGTGTTCCAGAATAGATTGAGGTAAAGTGGTTTTGTTTTATTTTATTGGCTTTATTTTTTTTATGTGTGTCCCTCCTCCCCCCCACCAAACATCTGTAGGGATAATTGAAGGTTTTATTTGAGGTGGCAGTTAGGGACATCTTTTTAAAAAAGGGAGATGGGAAGGATTTAAAGATATGGCAACATTGGGAGAAGTCATAATTATTTTTGTTGTTGTCGTTAGTTGTGATGTTGTGTCTGACCTATTGTGGACAAAGTTCCTCCAGGCCTTCCTGTCCTCTATCTTCCTCTGGAGTCCATTTAAGCTCAGGCCGACTGCTTCAGTGACTCCATCCAGCCACCTCGTTCTCCGCCGTCCCCTTCTTCTTTTGCCCAGCATTAGGCTCTTCTCCAGGGAGTCCTTCCTTCTCATTAGGTGGCCAAAGCATTTGAGTTTCATCTTCAAGATTTGGCCTTCTAAAGAGCAGTCAGGGTTGATCTCCTCTAGGACTGACCGATTGGATCGCCTTGCAGTCCAAGAGACTAGCAGGAGTCTTCTCCAGCATCAAAGGCCTCCATTCTTTGGCGCTCAGCCTTCCTTATGGTCCAACTTTCACAGCCATCCATTGCAACTGGGAAAACCATCGCCTTGACTTTACACATTTTTGTTGGCGGGGTGATGTCTCTGCTTTTTAATATGCTGTCTAACTTTGCCATGGCTTTCCGCCCCAGGAGCATAAAATAATTATTTTATGCCTTAGTTATTTTCACCCGCAGCCCTGAATTATTATCCTGTCTGGTTTTATCTCCTCCTGGAAGAGGAGATTGGAGCCATCAAGGAATTTCCTGAGCTGCTGGGATGACGCCCTTCAAGAGCTGCGATCTTCGGTCTAATCAGATCTTCTGTTTTCTTTCAGACAGACGAGGTTGTCATCACCCCAGAACCCTTAAGAATGGCGGCAGGTCAGTGAATTTTCTTTCTTTCTCAACTTGGGTGGATCTTTCAGGTCAATCAAGCCAACATTAGTAATTATCCTCAGAGAAATTTAGGTTGATCCTCATCTACCAACACCTCTTTATGATGTTCCAACTTCTGGATACCCCAAGATGTTCCATTCTTCCCCCCCCCCAATTCCCACCCCCAAAGAGTGAAAATTTAGTGTTCAGTTTATCATCTCATCTATTCTTCAAGAAAATAGCATCAAACCCTCTCTGAATATCGTATCATATAACAGAGCTGGAAGGAATCTTGGAGATCTTGTAGTCCAGTCCCCTGTCTTGGTCCAGTCACAAATGGGTACACTAATTTATCAAGTGAAAAACAAGCAATTTTAACATAAATTTCAACATCTTAATCTTTCTATTATCTCATCATACATCCTAATCTTCTATTAAAACTCTCTATATATATTTATATATATATAAAACTTTATATATATAGATAGAGAGAGAGAGAGAGAGAGAGAGAGAGAGATAAAGATAGATAGATAGATAGATAGATAGATAGATAGATAGATAGATAGATAGATAGATAGAGATAGATAGATAGATAGATAGATAGATAGATGATATAGATATAGATATAGATATAGATATAGATATAGATATAGATATAGATATAGATATAGATATTCCTTTAAGCCAGGTTTTTCCTACGTAGCCAAGATTTTTCTGGAACCACAATTGAGCGAAATCACATTCACTACATTCTGGGTTCTTTCTCCATCTTTTCACTCTGGCAATAAACAGAATCTTGTGCTGCATTCTATAGATAGATAGATAGATAGATAGATGATAGATAGATAGATAGATAGATAGATAGATAGATAGATAGATAGATAGATAGATAGATAGATAGATAGATATAGATATAGATATAGATATAGATATAGATATAGATATAGATATATTGCTCCTTTTAGCATCAACATTAAATGCAAAGACAATCTATTCTATTAATCTATATATTTACCTTACAATTTTATCACCACAAATCTTAATTTCAAAATCTATACAACTCAATTTTTATTTCAATTTTATTAGTCAAAATTTTTTCTATTTTTCTCATTTTCTAAACCCACTCTATCCCGTTATGTTCTTAAACTTTTACACAGAGATCTCAAAATTTACCATTTCTTTTTAATTATCACCCAACGTTTTCCTTTTTTCACCCCTTGTTAATAATTATTCTTCAATATATTCTCCTCATTCTCCTCCATTACTCCACCTATTATTTGGCTGATTTCCAGCATAGCATATTTTGGCTGAGTTTTCAGCATATTGTCCTCCTTAATTCCCCCTTTTATTTTGGCTGATTAACAGCATTTTCTTCTTTAACTCCACCTATTATTTGGCTGATTTCCAGCATAGCATATTTTGGCTGAGTTTTCAGCATATTATCCTCCTTAATTCCCCCTTTTATTTTGGCTGATTAACAGCATTTTCTTCTTTAACTCCACCTATTATTTGGCTGATTAACAACATTCTCCTCCTCAACTCCACCTATTATTTGGCTGGTTTCCAGCATTTCATTGTTTGGCTGATTTCTCAGCATATTCTCCTCTATTAACTCCAACTTCTATTCTATTCTTTTTCTGTGCCAGTAATAGATTCCACAGCCTGAAGAACAATTGGGAAATGCTGATCAAGGCTTTCTAGATCCCAGATCCCTTAAGGCAGGGGTGTCAAACTCAAAGCCTGTGGGCTGGATCCAGCCTGTGATGTGGTCAGATCCGACCCGCGAGGCTGTCCTGGTCTACTGAATGTGAAGAGGAAAGAGTGGGCCAGTGCAGCTTCGGCATCGGTCTATCCAATGTGAAGAGGAAACCTGCCAGCAGTTTGGGAAGTAGCATCAAGATGGCTACACCCATCCAGTTGTCCACACCCACCCAGTTGGCCATGGCTGGCCAGCTCCCCGAGGTCAACCACAGCCCCGATGCGACCCTCAATGAAATTGAGTTTGACACCCCTGCTCTAAGGGCCTGTTGGCTACCGTTGGTTGGACAGTTTTTAAGTTAACAGCCTTATATTGCGGTCTGAAATATGCAAGTGGAAACACCCTTTGATCCAACAGTACAAGTATGTCCCAAAGATGCTTTCTCAAGAAGCAACTGGACTTTTTTCTTTGAAGATGTTTCGCTTCCTATCCAAGGAGCTTCTTCAGTTCTGACCTGAATTATTCAGTCAGAAGTTCACTCAGAACTGAAGAAGCTTCTTGGGTGAGAAGTGAAATGTCTTCAAGGAAAAAAACAAAGCCCAGTGGCCTCTTGAAAAAGCACCTTTGGGACAACCATGACCTGGATGACTGAGAATCTCCACAGAGACTAAACATCACAAATACATTTATTTGGCATTAGCGTCTACCCAGTGCATTGGTGTTCCATTGTGGGTGAGTCTTTAGCCTGTGGTAGAACTTCTGAAGTCCATTTATGAAGTTGCTTGAGAGGTTTCCAACACCGCCAGATAACTGTTCATTTGCAGAACTCAGTTTGGGCTGGATGGTGGCATTTCTCCATCGCTTAGTACCCAAGATATAACTGGAGCTGATACGTTGGCGTGAAAAGATAGACTCTACAGTTGAGTTACAGCTTCGTCTTCTCTCTTTTTTGGTGTTTTATTTATATAACGTTCAATTTTCATCAAACAGCGTGTGATCTCGGTAGAGTTATTTTTAAAACAATCATAATACACAGATTTGTTGTGGTATTCATCACCAAAATATTGATGATATAATAATAATAGTTAACATCCATCTTCTTTAACAACTCTCCACTTTAGCACTTCCTCTTTTTATATCTCCTCCTTTCTAACTCCTGTTTCTGTTGTCTAGCCATTGATAAAATACGCCCCGTTTCAAAAAATATTCAGTTTCTTCTTTATCCTTAATAGCAAGTGTTAATCTATCCATTTCTGCGCATTCTAATATTTTCTTAATTACATTCACCTCAGACGGAATCTCATCATTTTTCCACTGTTACACAAATACAATTCTAGTAGAGTTATGGCTTCTGTAGGCTGCGTTTCCTCTGGAATTGGGTGGTAAAAGCAAAAGGGAAAAAAAGATATACAAAAACTCTCAATCCAGACATTCTAACTAGACTCCGGAGACTTCATAATTTCCTCACAGCTCATTTCCTCAGCTCTTCAAGGATATAATTCTAGAAACCTGTAATCAAAGGAGAATTCTCATTACAGGTTGCCCGTGAAACCTGAAATGGACGGTTTTTATTTTTAGCTCTCCCGCTTGGCGGTCTTTACATTTTCAACCAGGTCTGGAAAAAGTTTCCGGGCTCCTGAGAAGCATCATTCAAAGACACTGTAGCAAAATGAATGAGGTCCCTCTAGTTTTGGGCTCCCATATTTGCAGCCCACAGAAATCGAGGAAATGAAACTCGGGAATGTTGATTGCTGCTGCACCTGAGATGATATTAGTTGTGAAATAATCTGGTAATAGAGAGTCTTATATCCATTTATAAAGGTGGGGTTACACATCTTTTGCAGAGATAGATAGATAGATAGATAGATAGATAGATGATAGATAGATAGATAGATAGATAGATAGATAGATAGATAGATAGATAGAGATAGATGATAGATAGATAGATAGATAGATAGATAGATAGATAGATAGATAGATAGATAGATAGATAGATAGATAGATAGATAGATAGATAGATAGATAGATAATGGATAGATGATGGATGGATAGATAGGTAGGTAGGTAGATGATAGATAGATAGATAGATAGATAGATAGATAGATAGATAGATAGATAGATAGATAGATAGATGATAGATGATAGATAGATAGATAGATAGATGATAGATAGATATAGATAGATAGATAGATAGATAGATAGATAGATAGATAGATAGATGATAGATAGGTAGGTAGGTAGGTAGGTAGATAGGTAGGTAGGTGGGTGGATGATAGATGGATGTAAGATAGATGATTGATAGATAATTGATACATAGAAATAGATAGATGATGGATGGATGATAGTTGGCTATAGATAGATAGATAGATAGATAGATAGATAGATAGATAGATAGATAGATAGAGATAGATAGATAGATAGATAGATAGATATGTTAGAAGATAGAAGACAGATGATAGATACATGATATAGATGATTGATTAGATTAGATATAGAGAATAGGTAATAGTCAACAGATAGATATAGACAGATGATAGAAGATAGAAGACAGATGATATATGATGTAGATGATTGATTAGATATATAGATGTATGATAGATAGATAGATAGATAGATAGATAGATAGATAGATAGATAGATAGATAGATGATAGATAGATAGATAGATATGGATGGAGAGAGAGAGAGATAAAGAGAGAGATAAAGAGAGATGGTGGGATGAGTGAGGGGGGAATCCTTTTTAAAAACAAATTCACAAACCAAGATGGGTCTCTTGTGTGAGCAACCAAGAGCTGACTTCTCCACCAGATCCTAACAGGTTTTTCTCCCCTTTTTTTCCTGGCAGAAAAATTGAAAAATCACAAAATCATCTTCGTGGTGGGTAAGTCTTAAGCGAATGCAAAGTACTATTTCTTTTGGCTCCAAACGAAAAAAAGACTTTTAAGGACTTTTCAACAGGATTCTAATTGAGGTGGAATTGGATTTCTCTTGACAAGTTTGGGTTAGAGCCCAACTCAACCATTCCCCAACTCAACCCAGAATAAAATATATATTTTGGTGCAGAGCAAAAGAAAGAACCCTCCAGATTTGGTAGATTTCCATGCAGGGGTCCTTTAAAAGTTTTGCTGCTTTTCTTTTTCATGTCGGAAAAATAATTTTGCATGTCAGAAAAAAATAATTTCCCAGCCATTAACCCCCTTTCAATGTCGGTTGTTTATACGTCCCTTGCATTTAGAGGATTATGATTTCAAAGTGTCTCAACTTCCTTCCTGTTGGCCAAAGGTAGCAGGGACAATGTCCATCTCTTGACACCATCCAAGGTGGGTTGTGGGATGTGGACTCCCCAAAATTGAATGCTTCTGCAATAAAGGTGGATCTAAACTAAGATTGCTGTTGCTTGGAGAAAGCTACCATGCAAGCAATATTATTTTTAGTGAGGGGTCTTGAAACTTCTTGAAGACGTTTGATGACCCAATCATGTAACATCATCAGTGCTAGTATAAGGAGTGGGGTTTACAGGAAGGAGGAGATCTATGGGGTCTTTGGTGCTCTCTGAGCTTGGTGGTTTTCTTATAGACGTCTCATGACCCAACTTGGTAACAACATCAGTGCTAGTCTACTGCAGTACTACCAGTAGCACTGATGATGTTACCGAATTGGTTCATGAAACGTCGGCAAGAAAACAGGCAACCTCAGAGACCACCAAAGACCCCATATTCCTCCTCCTCTCTCTTCCCTTCTAGCACTGGTGATGTTCCTTTGTTGGATCATGCAAGAAAACTCCAAGCTCTGAGAGCACCCAAGGACCGCTCATTTCAATCCCGAGCTACGAATATTCTCCTTTATTGATGATTTTTAATCCCTGATTCTGTGCCTGATTGCTCCATGTCTTCTACAGGAGGACCAGGTTCTGGGAAAGGAACGCAGTGCGAGAGGATTGTTCAAAAATATGGCTACACTCACTTGTCCACAGGGGACCTGCTACGAGCGGAAGTCAGCTCCGGCTCGGACAGGGGGAAGAAGCTTTCGGCCATCATGGAGAAAGGAGAGTTGGTCCCTCTGGTGAGTTAGAAGCAGTGGTGGAATTCAGCCAGTTCGCACCTATTCGGGAGAACCGGTTGTTAACTTTCTAAGCAGTTCGGAGAACCGGTTGTTGGAAGAAATCTCCTTTTGTTTTTTTCCACTTTACAAAGCTAATCCTGTAAGGAATTACAACATTCTGGTGTTGTTTCTAGCCTAATCTTTATTGTCCTGCTTACAGAAACTGCCTCTCTGGTTAACCCTTATTACATTGTAACAATTAAGGTGAAGCGCCCATCGACATGAGTGACATTGAGTTGGCCACACCCACACAGTCATATGACCACCAACCCACACCTACCCAGCTGGTCATTAGGGCAGGGAACCGGTTGTTAAATTATTTGAATCCCACCACTGGTTAGAAGACCTTCTGATCAGGGGTGGGCTCTACTTCCCTTTACTACTGGTTCGCAACCAGAGTGCAGATCGTCCATTATGACGTCTGGGCGAGTAGACGGAGCCTCCCGACGATCGTTTTTAACACCACCGTTGCAGCATGGCCCACATTATTCCTCCTCCTCCTCCTTCCTTCTAGCACTGATGATGTTCCCTAGTTGGGTCATGAATCATCTGGAAGAAAACCACCCAAGCTCAGAGGCTTGACAACTGACCCATATTTATTTATTTATTTTTAAAGTTTTTTATTTTTATTTTTTATCCACATATTCAAATGTACAGTCTTTTGTCCATCATTAATCATTATTCATTCATCTTGTTCTATTTGCTAATCCGTTGTTCGGGTCTGCTCTTCTACCATCTCCTTCCTTTATTTAATACAATCTTTCTTTTTCTTCTTCCCTTCTCTCTCGTCTTCTGTTTCTTTCTACTTTCCTCATTCCTCCTCGCCTTCCCTTTTCTACTTCCTCTCCTCTTCCCCCTCTCCTCCCTTTCTTACTCTCTCTCCTCCTCTTTCCCCTTTCTTTCTTCCCCTCCTTTTCCCGTTCTTCTTTTCTTCTCACCTCCCAACTCTCCTCCCTCCCCTTTTTACTCCTCTCCCTTTTTCCACTCCCTTGTTATTTCCTTTTTCAATTCAATCTGAGATGGTATTTGAGCAGCCTCAATTTCTATTCACACACTCCTTCATTTCAAATTCCTTTTTTACTTATTATATCTCTTCTTACATTCCTGTACATTATTAATCAATCCATGTGTCATCTGGGTATAACATTTTTGTGTTATAATTTATCATCATTTCTTAACACAACTGACTCGTATTTATGACTGTCGCAGTGTCAGTGTCTTATAAAAGCATTTTTTTTGCAACCACTTCAGCCAAAGAGGTTGTAGAAAAAATGGTTTTAAAAGTAAAAAGAAAAACCTCTGATGATCGCGAGGCTCAGCTGGGATCATCAGAGGCTTTTAAAAGCATTTTTTTCTACAACCTCTTCAGCCGAAGAGATTATAGAAAAAAATGCTTTTAAAAGGAAAAAAAAAGCCTCTGCTGATCAGGCAACTCAGCTGGGATCGTCAGAGGCTTTTAAAAGCATTTTTTCTACAACCTCTTCGGCCGAAAAAATGCCTTTAAAAGTAAAAAAAAAAAGCCTCTGATGATCGTGAGGCTCAGCTGGGATCATCAGAGGCTTTTAAAAGCATTTTTTCTACAACCTTTTCGGCCGAAGAGGTTATAGAAAAAATGTTTTTAAAAGGAAAAAAAAGCCTCTGCTGATCAGGCAACTCAGCTGGGATTGTCAGAGGCTTATAAAACCATTTTTTTTACAACCTCTTCAGCCAAAGAGGTTGTAGAAAAAATGGTTTTAAAAGTAAAAAAAAAAAAGTTGGCCATCCCCACTCAGTCATATTAACCCCCCACCACCAAGCCACACTCACAGAACCGGTAGTAACAAATTTTACATTTCACCACTGGTTAGAAATATCCCATCAGTGGGGAACCCAACAGAATCCAAGCTCCTTTCCCGGTTCTTTGAATCCAGAGCTCTGCAATTTCCCCCCAAACTTTGCAAAATTGCTCCTTACTCCAAACTCTTCGTCTGTAGGACACCGTTCTGGACATGCTGAGAGACGCCATGTTGGCCAAAGCAAACGAGTCCAAGGGTTATCTGATTGACGGTTATCCCCGGGAGGTGAACCAAGGCGTGGAATTTGAGAAGAAGGTAAGAACATGGTGGTGAATCTCAGGTCTCTGTCAGAGTGTTTACAGCGTGACTACTATTTTGGGATGCAGTGGCTAAGACGCTGAGCTTGTCGATCGAAAGGTTGGCAGTTCAGCGGTTCGAGTCCCTAGCGCCGCGTAATGGAGTGAGCTCCCGTTCCTTGTCCCAGCTTCTGCCAACCTAGCAGTTCGAAAGCACGTAAAAAAAGATGCAAATAGAAAAATAGGGACCACCTTTGGTGGGAAGGGAATAGTGTTCCGTGTGCCTTTGGCGGCCGGCCACACGACCACGGAGACGTCTTTGTACAGCGCTGGCTTTTCGGCTTTGAAACGGAGAGGAGCACCACTCCGTAGAGTTGGGGACGACTAGTACATATGTGCAAGGGGAACCTTTATCTTTACTATTTTGAGACAACCCAGGAAAAAAACACAGGAAACGGAGGTTTGTCTTATAAACAGTGGTTTATATACAAGATTTCTATATACATACATACATGTGGTAGGCACATACCACGCAAGTGATCAGTTTTCAACTCTACACAGAGAACTACAATGCAGATAGAACACGAGGAAAGTGATACACGAGGAGAGAGAGATATGCCCTCTCATGGCCTCCCATATATAGACAGCTTCTTAAAGGGGCAATAACCCTGGTGATTCATCCTCAGTCTTAAAGGGGCAATAGCCCTGGTGACTCATCCTCAGTCTTAAAGGGGCAATAGCCCTGGTGACTCATCCTCAGTCTTAAAGGGGCAATAACCCTGGTGACTCATCCTCAGTCCATCATCCTGATCCACAGCTTTACAGCGGCTATTCAGCTTTAAATCTTCATTACCCTGACAGTCTCTTTCACTCTTTGTAGGGGAAAATTATTAGCTGGGTGTGCAGGTGGATTTGCAAGACATGTTTGAGCACAATGTGCAAATATTTGGTTTTGCACGATCCAAGTTTGATTTCCGGCATCTCCAGAGAAAAAGTCTGTAGAGGTTCTCAGTCATCCAGGTCATGGTTGGCTGAAAGGTGCTTTTTCAGGAGGCAACTGGATTTTCTGGTTTTTCTCCGAAGGCATTTCGCTTCTCATCCAAGAAGCTTCTCCAGCTCTGATTGAGTGACTGGAGAATGGAAAGATGTATATTCATTGCAGACAGGAATATATAGGAATATATATAAGGTAAAGGTAAAAGTTCCCCTCCCACATATGTGCTAGTCATTCCCGACTCTAGGGGGCGGTGGTCATCTCCGTTTCAAAGCCGAAGAGCCAGCTCTATCTGAAGACGTCTCCGTGTGTCATGTGGCCGGCATGACTCAACGCCAAAGGCGCACGGACCGCTGTTCCTTTCCCACCAAAGGTGGTCCCTATTTTTCTACTTGCATTTTTTAAGTGCTTTCGAACTGCTAGGTTGGCAGAAGTCACCGGAGCTTCACCCCATTACGCGGCGCTAGGGATTTGAACCGCCGAACTGCCGATCTTTTGATCGACAAGCTCAGCGTCTTAGCCACTGAGCCACCCCACTGGGTCCCTATTCATATAAATATATAGGAATATAAATCCTTCCATTCCCCACCACTATCCAGTCAGAGCTGAAGTTTTTTTTTTTAATTACTGTATTTTCCTGCGTATAAGACTACTTTCTAACACACAAAAATCTTCTCAAAAGTCGGGGGTCATCTTATACGCCGGGTCTCATTCTCCTGTAACCAGGCAGACCATCCCGAAAGGCTCTGACGAGCCTTAAATGGCTCTGAGGAGGGTCGTCTTATATGCCCAGTCGTCTTATACGCCGGAAAATACGGTAGATTTATATGTCGCCCTTCTCCGGAGACTCAGGGTGGCTTACAATGCGTTAAGCAATAGCCTTCATACTTTCGTATATTTACAAAGTCAGCTTATTGCCCCCACAAACTAGGTCCTCAATTGACCTACGTTAGAAAGGATGGAAAGGCTGAGTCAACCTTGAGCCTCGAACTCGCATAATTGCAGACAGCTGGGTGTTAATAACAGGCTATCTAGCCCGTCGAGCTATCTGAGGCTCTTAGTTAGCTTCTTGGATGAGAAGCCAAACATCTTCAACGAAAAAACAAGATAGTCCAGTTGCCTCTTGAAAAAACTCCTTCGGGACTTCAGAGGAAAAGATCTCAGAGCTTGGGAATGTTTCTCCCTCATTCCCCCCCCCCCCCGGGAGCTTTTGATTTTGGGCATGACGGGCGTTGTTATTATGGAATTATTATTAATATGATTGGAGGGCTGTCTTCGGTAAGAGCGGGATAAAGCCACGAGAGGGCAGTGCAATCTCTTCTCACCATCTTCTGCTTAGCCAAAAAAATATGGATTCGGTTTTTAGCAACTGATTAGGGTGGCCTGTTGTTCGGCTAAATCTTGTGAAGTTTTGTTTGAGGGGTTGCAAGATGCTTAAATTTTGCTATCCTGCCGTTATTGATCCATTAACAGAAAAGGCCAGGTGAAATTTGCAACATGTAAAAGTGGGTTTGGAGGACTTGTGTGGACAATCAAATAATTGCAAACTCGATCTTCTCTTTCTTTTCCTTCTTCTCTTTCTCTTTCTCCTCCTCCTTCTCATCTATGCTCTCCTCCTCCTCCTCCATCTTCTTTTCATCTATTTACTTTCCCTCCTCTTTCTCCTTCTCCTTTTCATCTCCTCCTCTTCCTCCCCTTTTCTTCTTCTTTTCTTCTTCCCTCTTCTCTTCTATCTTTTTTTCACCTATCTTCTTCTCCTCCTTTCTCCTTCTCGACCTATCTTCTCTTCCTCCCTTTTTATCTACTTTTTATTTCTTCTCTTCCTCTTCCTTCTCCTCATCTATCTTTTCGTCTATCTTCTCCTTAACTTTATCCTCCTTCTCCCCCTTCTCTTTTCTCATCCTCCTCTTCCTCCCCTTTTCTTCTTCTCCTTCTCCTTCTTCTTTTCACCTATCTTCTCCTCCTTTCTCCTTCTCAACCTCTTCCTCCCTTTTTATGTACTTTTTATCTCTTCTCTTCCTCCTCCTCCTCCTCATCTATCTTCTCGTCTATCTTCTCCTTAACCTTATCCTCCTCCTTCTTCTCTTTTCTCATCCTTCTCTTCCTCCCCTTTTCTTCTTCTCCTTCTTTTCACCTATCTTCTCCTCCTTTCTCCTTCTCGACCTATCTTCTCTTCCTCCCTTTTTATCTACTTTTTATCTCTTCTCTTCCTCCTCCTCCTCATCTATCTTTTTATCTATCTTCTCCTTAACCTTATCCTCCTCCTCCCCCTTCTCTTTTCTCATCCTCCTCTTCCTTATCTATCTTCTTCTATCTTCTTCTCCTTCTCCTCTTTCTCCTTCTTTCCCATCTATCTCCTCCCCCCCCCCCTTTGATCTATCTACTTTTCATTTCTTTTTCTCCTCTTCCTCCTCCTCCTCCTGGTCTATCTGTTCACGTATCTTTTCCTTAACCTTTTCCTCCTCCTTTTTCTTCTTCTCCTCTTCTTCCTCTTCCTCTTCATCTCCTCACCTTGACTTCTCTTCGAACTTTCCCGAGCAGATCGCTGCCCCCACTCTGCTGCTCTACGTGGACGCTGGGAAGGACACCATGGTGAAACGGCTGCTGAAGCGAGGAGAAACCAGTGGGCGCGTGGACGACAACGAGGAGACTATCAAGAAGCGTTTGGACACCTATTACAAGGCCACCGAGCCCGTCATCGCCTTTTACGAGAAGAAGGGAATTGTCCGCAAGGTGAGTCAGGTGGATGGTTTGGAAATCTCTCACACGAATTTACCTTTTGTCTGAAATTGGAAATGTTGTTTCCAGGAGAAGAGTTGGAATCCAGAGGGAATTATTAACATTATTGGCTGAGCCATTTGCCCCTTCCTCCCTTCCTTCTTTCCTCATTCCCTCCCTCCCCTCCCTCCCCCCCTTCCTTCCCTCCCTCCCTCATTCCGTTCCTCACCTCCCTTTCTTCCTTCCTTCCTTCCTTGCCCTCCCTCTTTCCTTCCTTCCTTCCTCAATCCCTTCCCTCTCACCTCCCTTTCTTTTTTCCCTCCCTCCCCTCCTCTTTCCTTCCTCCCTTCCTCATTCCCTTCTCTCTCACCTCCCATCCTTCTTTCCTTCCCTCCCTTCCCTCTTTCCTTCCTTCCTCATTCCCTTCCCTCCCTCCCCTCCCTTTTTCTTTCTTCCTTCCTCCCCTCCCCTCCCTCTTTCCTTCCTTCCTTCCTCATTCCCTTCCCTCCCTCACTTCTTGCTTGCTTGCTTCCTTCCTTCCCTCCCCTCCCTCTTTCCTTCCTTCCTCCTTCCCTTCCCTCCCTCACTTCTTTCTTGCTTCCTTCCTTCCTTCCCTCCCCTTCCTCTTTCATTCCTTCCTTCCTCATTCCCTCCCTCCCTCCTCCCCTCCCCACCCTCTTCTTCTTCCCTCCCTCCCTCCTCCCCCCCTTTCCTTCCTTCCCCTCCCTTCTTCCCCTCCCCTCCTTCCTTGCTTCCTTCCCTCCCTCTCCTTCCTTCCATCCTGCCTCTCTCCCCTTTTTTCCCTTCCTGACTTCCTTCCTTCCTTTTTATACTTAAGCAGCAGTTCAGTCTCTGCAGGGCATCTTACCTAGAGTATTTTGAACCGACCCAGCTATTTCAGGCAACTAAAGGACACCCCCCACCCTGTTCTCCTGAGTTGTGAGGATGGGCCAAAGTCATTCATTATTCTCAGGGACTTCCCTCCAGGTCTTATCCTGCTCAGCATAGCAAGGCGCTGACTAATTAGCTGCTAGCGGAGGGAAGAGGTCAACGCCAACATGGGGAGGATTTCGGAGGGAAGCAGAAGGGAAATGGAATTTGGGTGGGGAGGAAGCAATTCCCAAGATTTGAAGGGTTGACCTTGCATTAGGACCAAGATTTGAAGATGGATCCTCCTCTGCGAAACAGAATTGGTGGGTGCAGGTCTAACCTTCAGACTTAGATGAGGTGTTTTGGGCTTTACCTATCATCCTAAACCATGAGATGTTTTAACGTTGTTTTCATGGAATGAAGAAGCGTTGAGTGTGCTCAACAGCAAAGCCCAAAGCATAGTTTGAAGGCATCAAGCTTGGCTTTCCCTCGGAATCCAGCTGATGGCTTAGGCAGCTGGATGAACCTGGGCACCAAGATGGTCAAGGGTGAAGATAGGCTCCTCCAGACTAGATCAGACGGGTCTTCTCGTGGTCCTCCCATTCTCTCTTTGAAAGCCCCCTAAGCTGGTGGACCAACATTCAACCTGGCTAGGATTCTTTCAAGAAGGCCTCAAGGTAGAGAAGTTATGGATGTTAAGTCAGAAGAAGGCAACTTCAGGATTCTCCTCCTGAGCTCTGTGGCTTTCTCCCCCACCTTCAGGTCAACGCAGAAGGCACGGTAGATGAAGTCTTCAAGCAAGTCTGCACTCATCTAGATGTCCTCAAGTAAACCCCCTCCTCCGAGGAGCTTCATCCCCTCCACCCCCCTCCCCCAAGACTCAGATCTGTGTAGATGAGCCCCTCCCCTCCTCTCCCCGCCGCTCTGCCTCCCGTTTCATCTCCAAAGACCGCTGGGGAGGAAGTGGATTCATCCTGTTTTCGTGGACAGAGGCCCCATGGAGGAAATTTCAAGGACAATGCGCACGGCTTCCTTAAAACCTCCTCTGGCAAAGTAAATCTGGCTTTCGTGAGATGAGATGTTTTTATCCTTTTCTTTTTTCTTTTTTTTTTTTAAAAGGAATTTTTTTCGCCCTTAAACATGGGGAAAAATGTCTCCTTGGTCCTTTTTTTTTTCCCAGGAATGGAGAAGTTCTCCTGCAAATTCTGAGATGGGTCGAACCGCTCCTGTGGTTGGACTACAGATCCCATCCTCCTCCATCAGTACTCCCCAAAACCTTAAGGGATCTTGAATCCCAGCCAAGATCTGCAGGGAAGGGGAAAAAGCTAGCTGGAGAGCGATGGGTGTTGTAGTCTGAAATCCTCTGGCGCACTTTCCACTTTGATAGGAATAATTTAAGAAGAAGGTTCTGAGGCTTTGAAACCACATTTGGGTCCTGCGGTGGTTAAATTTCTTGAACCAGGCCGATAAATGTACTTTCCTTTAGAAGGAAGAGAATTAACTTGTTGACCTGCCAAGAGATAAGATCCTTTAGAAGCTACGTTTCTGCATGCAGGCAAGGTTCTACCCGGCCAACTTTACAAGGGACAAACGCTTTAGTCCTTTCCTGCATTTCTTGCGACGGTCTCAGAAGTGGCAAAAACACTCTATTCTTCTATTAAAGAGAGAAAAGGGGATTTTGTACCTCTTCATTTGCCCATTCCCTCTCGGTTTTTCAAGGAGACACATGCCCCCAAACCAGTGGTGCAATCCAATTTTTTTTACCACCAGTTCTGTGGGCATGGCTTGGTGGATGTGGCTCAGTAGGCGTGGCAGGAGAAGGATACTACAAAATCCCCATTCCCTCCCCACTCCTGGGGGAAGGATATTGCAAAATCTCCTTTCCCACCCCACTCTAGGGACAGCCAGAGGTGGTATTTGCCGGTTCTCTGAACTTCCGGTGCTCAGAATTCTGCCGGTGCTCAGAATTTCCGCTACTAGTTCTCCAGAACCTGTCAGAACCTGCTGGATTTCACCCCTGTCATAAACCTTGACAGATTAGATCTCTGGAGGCGATTTATCTGGAAGGAAAAAGTAAACACAAGATTTCTTTCAACCTCCAAGCTCCCCTCTGCATTATAAATCCATTTCAACCATTTCCCAGGAAGTTCAAAAGCTTGCAACTTTAAAATTAAAAAATCCAGCCCGCGTGCAAACTTTCTCCCTGCAGCGAGAACAGGGTGTATGTGTGTGCAAGGCTGTTTCCCCCCCCCCCTAGCCTTACACACACACACAATCATACACAAACACACACACCCGTCCACACAAGTCCTGGCTTTGTGTATCTTTGCGTGCTGAATTTCCTTAGCCACGAAACATTGCTTAATCACAGGTTGCCTTTTCCCTTTGAACCCTCTGCAAAATTTCTCCTTCCTCCTTCTCCTTCTTCTTTTCCTTCTCTAAAGTAAGGCTCTGTTTTAGGGAGGGTGAGAAAAAGAGAAAAAGGGGGGGAAGGAACCGAAGAGGATTTTTCAGTGTGTGTGTGTGTATAGCTTCCTTATCTGTAATAACACTAGTGCCTCATTTTTCACCCTTCAAAAGCTGCTGTCTCTCCAGATTTTGTTTAGGGTTGCCACATGTCATGAATGCTTTCTAAAGATTTCTCTGCTGGTCGTCCGTTTCTCTCTTTCTCTCTCTCTCTCTCTCTCTCTCTCTCTCTCTCCCTCTCCCTCTCCCTCTCCCTCTCCCTCTCCCTCTTTCCCTCCCTCCCTCCCTCCCTCTCTCTCTCTCTCTCTCTCTCTCTCTCTCTCTCTCTCTTTTAATTTGGTCCAAATATTTACAAGAGGTGGGAAGGGGAGGCAGCAATCCCTTCCCCACTCAAAGTCTTAAAAGACTCGGCCTACGGTCTGAATGTATTTGATCAGATGGTTATTAAAGAGCATTTAAACAGAAGTCTTGTGTGCGATAGAGTTGTGTTATTTCAAAATTGGGGGGGGGGATTATTATTATTATTATTATTTTAAATAATTTGGAGGGTTAGCTTTGACACATGGTTAGGGACTGTTTGAAGGAAGGCCCTTCAAAGGTTAGAAAAAGACCTAACTTCAAACAATTGTTGAATGAATGATGATAAATTGAGGGCTACCTATATCACAATCTTGGGTAGTCACAGAGATATCCTCATTCAATAACAATAATGCTCAATGGATGGATGGATGGATGGATGGATGGATGGATGGATGGATGGATGGATAGATAGATAGATAGGTAGGTGAATGATAGATAGATAGATAGATAGACAGACAGATATAGATAGATGGATAGATAGATAGATAGATGATAGATAGATAGATAGATAGATAGATAGATAGATAGATGATAGATAGATAGATAGATAGATAGATAGATAGATAGATAGATAGATAGATAGATAGATAGATAGATAGATGATGGTAGATAGATAGATAGTTGATGTGATAGATAGATAATGGATAGATGATGGATGGATAGATAGATAAGAAGGTAGATGATGATAGATAGATAGATAGATAGATAGATAGATAGATAGATAGATAGATAGATAGATAGATAGATAGATAGATAGATGATAGATAGATAGATGATGGATAGATAGATAATGGATAGATAGATAGATGATAGACGATAGATAAAAGAGAGAGATGAGAGAGATGAGAGAAGAGAGAGTTGAAAGAGATATAGAGATCTGGATGGATGGATAGATGGATTGATAGATAACAGAGAACTCATAGATGGATAGACAGACATAATAGAGATGAGAGAGAGAAACACCATCAGAACATCGCTGGCACTACCCAAGGCTGGGATACATTTAGTTCTCGACTTACGACCAAGGTTGCTAGCTGACTCAGACGTCTGGGGCATGGCGAGATCCCTGCGTGTAAGGTGCAAGGAAGTGGTGGGAGGACTGCCCACGTACCAGGGAACCAGGCCATCCTGTCTGCCCTTCCCCCACCAAAGCCCTCCCCTCACCCTCGAAGAGTTCAGCCCCAAGCCAGCCTCGGGGAGACGACGGAGCGACCAGGGGAAGGAAATCAACTGAACAAAACAGGCTCAGATGTCCCCGAATCATCAAATAATCGCCAAGGAGCCGCAGCGATAAACAGGAACGGAGGAGCCTGGCTGTGACCAAGAGATTCCTCCCCGCCGACATCTGGAAAGCTGCCGTGGGACACGGCACGTGGCTGGAATGTCGGGGCAGGAGGATGTGACACCCCCCCCCTCATTTCCTCACACGCGTGCATCCTTCACCCCCCTCCCCCAGCCCTGCCCCATTCCACAAGGATGCCTCTCTGTCTGGACCGAAGCATCTCTTGGGGTCAGGAGAAGGAGAAGCAGTTGGCCGTTTAAGAGACAGCCAAAATTGAGGAGTCGCATCTCCGATTCTTTCTCCAGTCTTCAAAGTCCACGTGTCCCGTCCCCCGTCCCCCCCGGCGCTGAATGGCAACTTTCTTGTCCATTGTAGGTGGTCCCTGACTTCCAACGGTCGTTTAGCGACCGATCGAAGTCACAACGGCGCTGGGAAAAAGGGACTCGCGACCGAGTTTTTTCCCCCCCCCCACATTTTACGACCGTGACAGCAGGATCTAAATTCAGAGGCTTGGCAACTGACTTGTACTTATGACGGTTGCAGTGTCCCGGGGTCGTGTGTGATTCCCCCTTTTGTGACTTCCGGACGAGAAGAGCCAAGGGGGAAGCCGGATTCGTTGAACAACTTGTTACTCATTGAACAACTGCAGTGACTCACTTAACAACGGTGGCGAGAAAGGTCGTAAAATGGGGCAAAGCTCACTTAACAAATGCCAGATAGATAGATAGATAGATAGATAGATAGATAGATAGATAGGTAGGTAGGTAGGTAGGTAGGTAGGTAGGTAGGTAGGTAGGTAGGTAGGTAGATAGATAGATAGATAGATAGATAGATAGATAGATAGATAGATAGATAGATAGATAGATAGATAGATAGATAGATTAGGTAGGTAGGTAGGTAGGTAGATAAGATAGATAGATAGGTAGGTAGATAAGATAGATAGGTAGGTAGGTAGGTAGGTAGGTAGATAAGATAGATAGATAGATAGATAGATAGATAGATAGATAGATAGATAGATGGATAGATGATAGATAGATAGATAGATAGATAGATAGATAGATAGATAGATAGGTAGGTAGGTAGGTAGGTAGGTAGGTAGGTAGGTAGGTAGATAGATAGATAGATAGGTAGGTAGGTAGGTAGGTAGGTAGATAGATAGATAGATAGGTAGGTAGGTAGGTAGGTAGGTAGATAGATAGATAGATAGATAGATAGATAGATAGATTAGGTAGGTAGGTAGGTAGGTAGATAAGATAGATAGATAGGTAGGTAGATAAGATAGATAGGTAGGTAGGTAGGTAGGTAGGTAGATAAGATAGATAGATAGATAGATAGATAGATAGATAGATAGATAGATAGATAGATAGATAGATGGATAGATGATAGATAGATAGATAGATAGATAGATAGATAGATAGATAGATAGATAGATAGATAGATAGATAGGTAGGTAGGTAGGTAGGTAGGTAGGTAGGTAGATAGATAGATAGATAGATAGATAGATAGATAGATAGATAGATAGATAGATAGATAGATAGATTAGGTAGGTAGGTAGGTAGGTAGATAAGATAGATAGGTAGGTAGGTAGGTAGGTAGGTAGATAAGATAGATAGATGGATAGATGATAGATAGATAGATAGATAGATAGATAGATAGATAGATAGATAGATAGATAGATAGGTAGGTAGGTAGGTAGGTAGGTAGGTAGGTAGGTAGATAGATAGATAGATAGATAGATAGATAGATAGATAGATAGATAGATGGATAGATGATAGATAGATAGATAGATAGATAGATAGATAGATAGATAGGTAGGTAGGTAGGTAGGTAGGTAGGTAGGTAGGTAGATAGATAGATAGATAGATAGATAGATAGATAGATAGATAGATAGATAGGTAGGTAGGTAGGTAGGTAGGTAGGTAGGTAGGTAGATAGATAGATAGATAGATAGATAGATAGATAGATAGATAGGTAGGTAGGTAGGTAGGTAGGTAGGTAGGTAGGTAGGTAGATAGATAGATAGATAGATAGATAGATAGATAGATAGATAGATAGATAGATGGATAGATGATAGATAGATGGATGGATGGATGGATGGATGGATGGATGGGTGGGTGGAGGGAGGGAGGGAGAGATGGAAAACTAATTAAAGAGAGAAGCAACCTGGAATTAAGGAGAAACTTCCTAACATTAAAGGCAATTCACCACTGGAACAGCTTGCCACCAGAAGTTGTGGGTGCTTCATCACTGGAGGTTTTTTTTAAGAAGAGGCTGGACAGTCATTTGTCTGAAATGATATAGGTTCTCCTGCTTGAGGAGGGGGCTGGACTAGAAGACCTCCAAGGTCCCTTCTATTTTATTCAGATAGATTACCTATCTATCTGTCTGTCTGTCTGTCTCTCTATCTATCTATCGATCTGTCTACCTCTTAAATACATCCACAACTATCTACCTACCTACCTACCTATCTCTTTAAATACATCTCTTTTATCTATCATCTATATGTATTTTTCTATCTATCCACCTATATCTATCTATCTTTCTATTTTTATATCCATCCATATCTATCTATCTACCTCCCTCCCTCCCTCTTAAATACATCCACATCTCTATTTTTCTATCTATCTATATCTATCTATCTATCTATCTATCTATCTATCTATCTATCTATCTATCTATCTATCTATCTATCTATCTATCATCTATCTATCTATGTAAGTTTTCACAGGTATATATGTGTGTATAGATAATATCTTTCTTCCCATCTAATTGTAAACATATCTTTAGAAGGGTGGTAGTGACGTTTTGATGAAATCGCATTCATCATCTTCTGGCTGATGTTCTCGGTTTGGTGTTTATGAGCAATCTATCTATCTATCTATCTATCTATCTATCTATCTATCTATCTATCATCTATCTATCTATCTCTATCTATCTATCTATCCATCTATCTACCTCTTAAATACATCCACAACTATCTACCTACCTACCCATCTACTTACCTACCTATCTCTTAAATACATCTCTATCTATCTATATGTATTTTTCTATCCATCTCTCTCTCTCTCTCTCTCTCTCTCTCTCTCTCTCTATCTATCTATCTATCTATGTATCTATCTATCTATTTTTATATCCATCCATATCTATCTATTTATCTATCTATCTATCCATCCATATCTATCTATCTATCTATGAAAGAAAGAAAGAGAGAGAGAGATGCAGGTAGGTAGGTAGATAGATAAAGGATGGATAGATGGATGAATAGATAGATAGATAGATAGATAGATAGATAGATAGATAGATAGATAGATAGATAGATAGATAGATAGATACAGAAAGACTGACAGATGATAGAGGACAGAGATAGTTATAAGATGATAGATGATATAGTTGATGGATAGGTGATAAATTAGAGAGACAGATGTAGATGAAATAGATATAGACAGATGATATAACACAGACAGATAGAGAAGATACTGTATATAGATATACAGATGATAGATTATCAATATATGAGACAGGGAGAGAGATTCAACTTGCGAAAAAAGCTGCAATAGAGGGGATCCTGTCAAAAGTGAACCCACTCGGGACTCGCTCTGAATCCTTTGAGCCCCTGGTGCCAAAGCAGTCTATCTTTCTCCCAGCCTGCCCTTCTGGCGTCCCAGCACCATCTCCTTCCTTCCACCCTCCCTGTTTTTTTTCCTTTCTGCTGTCTGTTGTCTGAGCTGGGGAGGAAAGCAGGAGGAAATTGGAGTTTTGCAAACCCCATCGCGTCAAAGAAGTCCAAGAACTCCAAATACCAGGAGGAATTTTCTCTCTGTGTGTGTTGTTTTTCTGGAAAAACAACAACAAGGAGGTATCCAGGAAATTCTTGCCGGAGATGGGGGGGGGGGGCAAGGAGGGTTAAGCGGTCCGTAAATGGGAGAGGATTTGGATTTTTGAGGATTGTTTGCCGAGCTCCAGGAAGGGACGGAAAAATTGCAAAGGAATGTTATTTTGGACGCCCGTTTTCCAGTTTTTTGCTCCCGAAGCGATGGCAAATCGAACATAATTCTCCTATATTTAATGGCACCAAGGGAAAAAGAGTGTTTCCTTTTGACTTCCGTTGAAAAAGGAATCCCCCACCTAAATTCTGTCAATAGAGGTAGTCCTTGTCTTACAACGGTTCGTTTTAGCAATGCTAAAAGGTCCTAAAACAGGGCAAAAGTGACTTGTCCCGTTTAGCAATGAAAATTTTGAGCTCACATAAATCGAGGGCTACCTGTAGAGGAAGAGACCGGGAAGAAGTTCCATATTCTTAGCATCGTTGAAGGGGAACCCAGAGGTCATTTAGTCCAACCGGGTGGAATTTTCCAAACAGTGGCCAAAGGAATGTTGGACGGTTTACAGATGGTGATCATTTCCTGTTTGAACAGGGCCAGAAAACTCAGATAGATTACTTCTGGCAGGAGACTGTTTTCCGTCCAAAGGCTCCTAATCGCCATAATCCTATTTTAAATGCATTTTAAAATAAAATTAAAATTAAAATCCTGTTTGTTTTAAACAGCCATCAACAGCATTTGGAGATGTTCTTATTTCTAATTTTTCCAACCCACTCCTTGGCCCAGATTTTAAATAAAACAGGAGTCTGCGGGTGAATTAATCCTATACCATAACACACAGCCCCCCCAAAAAAATTGTAGAACGTACTATAAAATAGTGGCTGATACAGAATGAAGTGGCTAGACCTCATGAAGTTCAGGACAGGAGATGGTGAGAATGCGGGCTGAAAGGAGGCTCTCCTAGTGCATGAATAATGTAAGCCAAAACACCAGCCCAAAAAAAAAAGCTCTAGAACCTTCCCACTGTAAAATAGGGGCTGACACGAAATGAAGCGGCTAGACCTCATGAAGTTCAGATTGGAATTTGTGAGAATGCGGGGCAGGAGAATGAATCCTCTTTAAGGGTAAAGACTGAAAGCGTTTGCTGCTACGTCCCTTCAGCTTTGACTTCTCATCCGTCCGTCCCGTGCAAAATTCCTAGATCATTTTTAGTAAACTTTCACATTAATCTCAGCCGCCCAAAAAATTACATTCAATTAAATTAAAAAAAGACTGCACAAAATGAGGAAAGAGAGGCAAAACAAATATATATAAATTCTTGCATAAAACAGACCCCGCGTTTCAGTTTTCATCCTACACTTTCCTGCCCAGGAGACCCCCTTAAAAAATGAGCTTTAAAACGCCCCCCAAAACAGAATAAACTTTGTCCTGAAAAAGTTGATCCATTCCCCTGTTGAAGATCACGTCTTTAATTCTCCGTTGGAGATTTTTCACTGTCAAGCAGGAATTTTTTTTCCTTCTTCTTTGAAGCTGCTTTTTTAAAATTCCTCTTTAAAAAAAAAAAAAGCTAAAGAAAAGAGGAGGGGAAAAAAATTGCATTTCCTTTCTCTTGCTTTGGCAGCAAAAATCTTGGCAGAGGGAGCTGATTTCCTGCCCCGGCGTATCATTAGAAGCCGAGCAAAGCCCCAGCTTCAACATTTCGACATTTGGGAGCTCGGAGGACAAGAAGGAGGTTCTCTCTCTGGCTTTGTCCAAAACCTGTTGAATTTTGGTCTTAGTTGCTTTGTGTCCTCGGTTACGGGGTCCATCATCCTTGGACCTTTCCTGAAAGGGACTGAGGCTGGAGTGGAGAACAGCCGAACTGAACCGTCTGTGCGTCCCTCGTCCCGTTGCACAACGACCAAGCCAGGCGGGGTCCAGTTTCTCCAGCCCTCTGCCCCTGGATACAGGCTAAGGGGAGACCAAGTGGAGAAGGGACACGCACTGACCGTTCAAATCACGGGGAGATGGATTTGTGGCCCTTCGCCGTGCTGCTTCTCATCTCTGGCCCTGCAGCCATGACGACCAGTAAGTACCGTTCTCGCTCTTGGAAAAGGGAGATGCTACAATTGGGGGTATTTTGGGGGTGGGTGGGTGGTCCAAGGGGAGCCCCGTCCCTCTCTCCAAATTCAGGAGAGGAATCTCGGGAGGTTGGAGCTGATCGAGGTCAATCAATGAGACCATCAAGGAGGGTTGTCTGCTAAAATGGATCCAGATGCAGTTACCGATACCGATGAACAGAATTGGAAGGGACCTTGTAGGTCATCTAATCCACCCTGCCCAAGCACGAGACCCTACACCATTTTTGACCGATGCCAGTCCAGTCTCTTCTTGAAGGCTTCCAGGGATGAAGCTCCCACAACTTTTGAAGGCAACTTCTGTTCTATGCGTTGATTGTTCTCACGGTCAGAAAATTCCTCCTTCTTTCCAGGTTGAATCTCTGCTGGATCAGTTTCCATCCATTATTCCTTGTCTGGCCTTCGGGTGCTTTGGAAAATAGCTTGATCCCCTTCCTCTCTGTGGCAGCCCCTCAAATATTGGCATATTGCTATCCTGTCTCCCCTAGTCCTTCTTTTCCTTAAACTAGACATACCCAGTTCCTGCAACCGTTCTTCATATGTTTTAGCCTCCAGTCCCTTAATCATCTTTGTTGCTCTTCTCTGAACTCTTTATGGAGTCTCCACATCTTTTTTTAAAGCGTGTTTAGGGGAAGTTTAGGGAAAGACCTGGCAATCTTGACTCTGTCAAAGGTGAGGAGATGGAAGGAGACATCTGGATGGGGGTGATGGGCTTGTAATCTCTTTGAGGAAGGAGGTCGATCTGAGCTTCTTCACAAGTTCTGGGGTTTGCCTTCAAGAAGGGTGAACTGTGGTGCAAGGAGTTAAAAGTCTCTCTTTCGGTTTCTCTCCGATCCAGACATGAGATCTGAGGGAAGTCCTAGTCCATCTTAAGTTCCTTCAAGTCGTTTCCTGTCTTCTCAGCTTCAGCAGGCTTGGCTCCAGAGAAGATCTCAAAATATCTTCCCCTACTTGGAAGCGTTGGGCTAGAGTAGGTGGATGGTGGAAGACACCAAGACAGAATTCGGTTCACAGGTACAACCTTGCTTTGAGTTGAGATTAGTTGCGCAACGTTGTCAACTTCAAGCCAGGTGAACTTCAATCAATCCGGAGAGAGCTGGAAGGGTCCTTTCAAGATCTTCTAGGCCAACCTTCCTGCTCTCTCCTGATTGATTGAAGTTCACCTGGCTTGAAGTTGACAATGTTGCGCAACTAATCTCAACTCAAAGCAAGGTTGTACCTTGCATGTGCAAGTCGTGTTTTAGTCTATTTGATCCTCTTAGTTGCTCTTCTCTGCACTTTTTCCAAAGTCTCAACATCTGTTTTTTTTTGTAATGGGATGACCAAAACTGAATGCCATATTCCAGGTGTGGTCTTACTAATGCTGGCTGGGGGATTCCGGGAGTTGAAGTCCACTCGGTTTAAAGTTGAGAAGGTTGAGAAACCCCAGTTGAAGTAATCGTATAACAGAGCTGGAAGAGACCTTGGGGGTCTCTGCTCCCTGCTCAAGCTGGAGATCCTATATCATTTCAGCCCGGTCTCTTCTTAAAAGTCTCCTGTGATGAAGCAACTACAACATCTGAAAGCACTGGAGCTTCAACTGGATGGACACCAGTTGAAGTCATGGTCTCCAGCCCCTACCCACCCACCCACCCCCAGCTCTGCTCTGCATAGAAAAATCAGTTCCAGTTTCTTTTACAATTATTCAGCGATCCAAAAACTGAGGGATGTTCATAGCTAATACCAGTGAAAGTGTTCACACACTCACTCACAAAGTAAGCCTAAAATAGTGCATTATGTTCAACCAGTTGGTTCTACCATGCTGGGTTTGTTTAAGTCACGTCGAGCGACAAGGCGCAAAGCTTCGGTGGGGCCCCAAATTCTGTGGGGCATCCGAATAAATGCCTCCCCCCTTGGATCGTCCTTTTTGGACACTCGAGCGGTGGGCAGCTTTAAGAAGGAGCGACAAATGAAGCGTCACAATTCGGTTTGCTAAAAGCGCAACACAACTAACCTGCCCCGTGAATTCAGTTTCTCTTCCTTGCTCAATGAAATCAATTCCAAAATCAAATTCTCTGGTTTAAATTTCTCAAAAAAAAAGGTGGTTTTTTTCAGCTAGGGGCCCCAAGGAACTCTGCACGTGCTCTGAAGCGCTCTTATCTTTGGCCTTTCTGGACTATTGGTGCCAAATTATTCCTGCTTGGTTGGCTAGTTGCTAAAACAGGAGTTGTATTCATGTCACTGCGTTTTTTTTTTATAATGTTTATTCCATGTTTAACCCTCGTTTCTAGTCAAGACAGCCAAGCTTTCAAATTTCCCCAGTTTAAAACGGATTAAAAAGGTTTTCAATGTATTATTATACAGTCTTAGACCAGAACAAATAAAATATACACTTAAAATGTCTAGTATAAAATAATAAATAACAACTAAAATCTGTAATAAAATCCAGTGTCAATTATACACGGTATAATATATCTATGCGATAGATTAAAAATGAATTCTAAAATTTGTAGTACTGTACATTGTATGTATTACAAAGTCCGTTCCCTATGTGGATATTTAGACATAAGTATGATGATTTATTAATGCCTGATTATTAGATGATCCCTCCATGATTAAAGGCAGTCTATCTTTAAATGCCTGCTCTAATATAGAAGCCAAATTCCATCTTGATCCAATCATCCTTCATTTGATTATCTCTAAGCTTCGTTAATTATTCCTTTATATCCAGAAAGAGATATCGCAATCTATTAAGGGATGTATTCCTGTGTGATACCAAGTGATTTCTACATGCTGGTTTTACGCCATACAATTTTTTTAAAATTGTAAAATTTTTAAAATTGTAAAATTTAAGCAGTCAAGCTGGTTTCTCGTTGGCGATGAGAGGGCCTGCATATCTGAAGTATTCCTCTCGATTTTAGAAATATTTATTTTATGGATGGGTGAAAAATATTTTCAAACCATCCTTCTTTGTAAAAATAATCTTTTTTTAAAAAAGTAAGTGGTTTGGGGTCCAGTAAAACTGGATTGGTCAAAGGAGAATTTAAAACACACTCCATGAAGTGAGATTTTACAGCGCTAAGATTATCAGTTTTAAAGACCATGATTAAAAGATGGATAAAATTTGTCAGAAGTCGAAACTGGAAAAGGAAACAATTTTGCAAAGGGCCAATTAAATTGAAATGTGCTTAGTTGAATTTTCGAGGGTGATGGGCGCTGAATTACATCTTCTTCTATTAGCGCTACGCAATTTCTCTCAATTGAATATCTTAACTTTTTTTTTCGGTTCCCGGAAATTAGGATTTTAAAAGACCATTTGGGAAAAGTATACAATTTCTTTTCTTCCAAAATAAACTATTGGAAGGCAGCTTGCTACGAAGGAGGGAGGAAAAGTTTGGAATTGTGTAAAAATTTCACACTCCCTTTAAGTTAGGCTAACAACGACCTTTTAAGGTAGGACACAGCTGTTCCCACATGACGCCTGGATCACTGGAGGCTGAGAAAACCAAAAAGGGGAACTTCTCTAGCTGACAATGCAGTTCATTTGGGAGATGACTGTGCTAAATTCTCTATTTTCACCCGCTCACCATTTTTTTTAAAAAAAAATGGAAAATAAATTGAAAACGTGACTCTTAATGTTTTTGGAGACAGAATGAAATCCAGCTGTTTGGCGAGCACAAATGGGAACTTGTGGGGGCGAAACCTAATTCTGACGGGAAGTATCATTTAAAATGATTGGGAGGGAAGTCGAGAGATGGAGGAGGACCTGTGATGGATGAAGAGGCGGAGGAGGAGGAGGAGGAAGATGAGAAGAAGAAGAAGAAGAAGAAGAAGAAGAAGAAGAAGAAGAAGAAGAAGAAGAAGAAGAAGAGAAGGAGAAGAACATTCAAAATTGCTGCTCTGTTCCCCCCCCCCCTTCTCTAATGCTCTGTTCACATTCTGATCTCCAACATCTGGAATAGAAGAAGAAAGTGAAACGAAGAGAAATAGTTTAAAAACCATGTCTTGCAAGAATGGAGAATTAAGTATTCCAGGAAATTCAGCGCAAAAAAATGCCAAGAGCCATCTGTTTTTACTCCCATCCCCATCAATGTCTTCGTTGACGTTGCTGGTGGACAAAACTGGTCGGAAAACACAAAAGAGGGGGAACATGGCTCATGTTTGCAGAAAAAAAAGCTTTCAGGAGGATCTCGGTGGGTGGGAGAAAGAGAATTACACAAACAGAAATAAAGAGAAATAAAGATTCTGGAATAAAAACGGGAGATATCGGGCTTAGCAGGAATTCTGGCAAAAAGGATGTTGAATCCCAGGAACTGGGAGCCAGTGGTGTGAGGCAGCTGCGAATGAGGCCAATGCAATATATTTCTCTCTCTCTCTCTCTCTCTGTCTGTCTCTCTTCCCCCTGTTTGTGGGTGTGTGTGTGTGTGAGAGAGAGAGAGAGAGTGTATGCGTATATGTGTGTGTATAAAACTTAAAGAAGTGGTCAGTAATGCATAATAGAAATATAATTTGGATGGATGGATGGATGGATGGATGGATGGATGGATGGATGGATGGATAAGAGAGATATAAATTGGATGGATAAGAGATATAATTTGGATGATGGATGGATGGATGGATGGATGGATGGATGGATGGATAAGAGACATAAAATATGGATGGATCGATTGGTGGATAATAGAGATAATATGGATGGATGAATAATAGATATAATTTGGATGGATGGATGGATGGATGGATAAGAGAGATATAATATGGATGGATGGGTGAATAATAGATATAATTTGGATGGATGGATGGATGGATGGATGGATAAGAGAGATATAATATGGATGGATGGGTGAATAATAGATATAATTTGGATGGATGGATGGATGGATGGATGGATGGATGGATGGACAGATGAATAATAGAGATATAATTTGGATGGATGGATGAATAATAGTAATATGGATGGATGGATGGATGGATAATAGAGATAATATGGATGGATGAATAATAGATATAATTTGGATGGATGGATGGATGGATGGACGGATAACAGAGATATAATTTGGATGGATGGATGGATGGATAAGAGAGATAAAATATGGATGGATGGATTGGTGGATAATAAAGATATAATTAGGATGGATGGATGGATGGATGGATGGATGGATGGACGGATGGACAGATGAATAATAGAGATAATTTGGATGGATGGATGAATAATAGATATAATATGGATGGATGGATGGACGGATAAAAGAGATATAATTTGGATGGATGAATAATAGATATAATTTGGATGGATGAATGGATGAATGGATGGATGAATGGATGGATTGATAATAGAGATATAATTTGGATAGATGGATGAATGGATGGACGGATAACAGAGATATAATTTGGATGGATGGATGAATAATAGATATAATTTGGATGGATGAATGGATGGACGGATAATAGAGATATAATTTAAATGGATGGATGAATAGATGGACAGATAATAGAGATATAATTTGGATGGATGGATGAATAATAGCTATAATTTGGATGGATGGATTGATAATAGAGATATAATTTGGATGGATGGATAAATAATAGATATAATTTGGATGGATGGATGGATGGATGGATGGACGGATAACAGAGATATAATTTGGATGGATAGATGAATAATAGATATAATTTGGATGGAAGGATGGATGGATAATAAAGTTATAATTTGGATGGATGGATGAATAGATGAAAGAGAGAGAAAAAAAGGAGATGTTGATGGATGAGTGAAAGGATCTGACTTAGAAAATTCCCTAACCGAGAAGGGGGGAAAACTCCCTTTCCTGACACCATCCTTACAATTTAAAGGCATCAGCAGCTTTTTCTTCCTTAATTATCCCCAATTATCCCTTTGTCGTTCTGTTGGTCACGATTAATCATTCCACGCCAAGATCTGAGCGATGCACACAACACAGCCGGCCCCTGTGGACCACTTTGTAGCCTCCACTGAAAAATGGCAGGGGATGGAAGGTGTTGCACAGCCTGGGCTGAGTCTCTGGCCACCACTAAACCACGCCCTGGTCCAGCCTGGTGAGTCTCCCGCACATGGGAACCTCTCCTTCCTTGCGCCCCCCCCCTTGTTTAACCTCCCTCTGGCGGGGTCAGACAGTGCCACCCATGGCAGAATCCCGTCTCCGTCGACGTTGCCCTTCGTCGCCAGGCTGATCTAATCTCACGGCCTTTTTCTCTGAGCTCAGCTCACACAGAGTTCTTTGGCGCCTGGGGAATAACGTAAACAGATACTTGTCTGCAGAATCCTGTGTAGCCATGAAGTTGGGTCTTTTTTCTTTCTTTCTTTTTTTTGTTTGCGGTGTCTTGTCCCGTCGGGTTATTTTTCTAGACGGGCTCCGAGAGGGGAAGGGTGACGCAGGCTGCGGAGGCCAGATAAGTCTCTTGTTTGTCTTCTCTGATGCTGCTGGGCTGGGACTGGCCTAGGTTGGTCCTCGGAGGAAATTCAGGACAATGGTCGAGTGGACGACTCTGTGTCGGGTGAGGCGGGAAAAGGAGCTTTGGCGTCCTGCTTGAACATGGATTCCTCAATCTCCATTAAGTGCACAGGGTTCAAGCATCTCCTGGGGTGCAGATTTTAGCCGGCAAGCTACATTCAGTTCTTTCTCTAGCTCACTTCAGCTCAGGATGCCTTCAATTTCACAAAATCGGACTTAAGGGGTGGCTCGACCGAGGGCAGTTCCCGCCTCCCACTACCCACTCCGCTCCTTTCCTCCCCATCCTCTGGTTTTAGTTCCAATCTGCCTTTTCGTTGCGATTTTATTCATTGGTTAACTGATATGTATGGTTTTATTTTGATGTTGTAAGCCGAGTCGGCTTGCAGTGAGATAGGCAGCAAACAAGTTGAATGAATGAATGAAGGAATGAATGAGCACGTAAGTTAGTAAGAAAGTAAGAAACTAAAAAGAAACGAAGAAGAGAAAAAGAAATAAGAAAATAAGAAAATAAGAAAGAAAGGGTGAAATACAGAAAGGAAGAGGAAGGAAGGAAGGAAGGAAGGAAGGAAGGAAGGAAGGAAGGAAGGAAGGAAGGAAGGAAGGAAAAAAAAGAGAGAGAAAGAGGGAGGGTAGGAGGGAGGGAGGAAAAGTGAGGGACAGAGGGAGAAGAAGAGAGAGAGGGAGAGAAAGAAAGAAAGAGTGAAAGAAAGAGAAAAAGAAAGAAAGAGAAAAAGAAAGAAAGAGAGAGAAATACAGAAAGAAAGAAAGAAAGAAAGAAAGAAGAAAGAAAGAAAGAAAGAAAGAAAAGAAAGAAGAAAGAAAGAAGTAAGAAAGAAGAAAGAAAGAAAGAAAGAAAGAAAGGGAGGAAAAGTGAGGGACAGAGGGAGAAAATGAAGAAGAGGAGAGAGAAAGAAAGAAAGAGAAGAGGGGAAGAAAGAAAGAAAGAAAGAAAGAAAGAAAGAAAGAGAAATGCAGAAAGAAAAATAAAGACAGAAAGAGAGAGAGAGGGAGGGAGGAAAAGTGAGGGACAGTGGGAGAAAATGAAGAGAGAGAGGGAGAGAGAGAAAGAGAGAGAGAGAGAGAAAGAAGGAAGGAAGGAAGGAAGGAAAGAGAGAGAGAGAGAAAGGAAGGAAGGAAGGAAGGAAGGAAGGAAGGAAGGAAGGAAGGAAGGAAGGAAGGAAGGAAGGAAGGAAGGAAGGAAGGAAGGAAGGAAAAGAAAGATTGATTCCCAGTTCACCTCCTTCTCCCCCAAACCTTGTCCAATTTCATGGAACTAAAATGAGAATGAATTCAGTATCTTCGTTTTAAAAAGCCAAAGGAAATGATTAAAGGGCCGGGAAGCAACGGATGAATCCAATGTATTGACCAATTGCTCCCTGAGCGCTCAATAAGATAACAATTGCACAGAATTCATTGTGAGACTCTTACCTTCCTAGGTGTGTTGAATTCCTTGGGATGTGTTCCGGAACCCATCAGCAGAGACCAGGCGGTCAGTGTCTTCTATACAACCAGTGTGGTGGCCAGCGGTTGTGAGGCCCACGGTCCGACCGATCCCCAGCCAGAGGTCCATGTTTTTGAATCTGAAATACAGCAGATCGCAGGTGAGTAGCTGATCTGGCGAGCCTTCCCCCAAACGGGGGTCTTCTTTCAAATCCACCCCACCCCGCCAATTCGTTATCTGCCATTCCCACTTCAAGATTGCTCTCAGTGAGCCCGCCTTTTTTTTTTTTAAAAAAAAGATTGATTTATAGGCCGCCCTTCTCAGTTTACAATGCGTTAAGTAATAGCCTTCATCCTTTTCTTTCCTTCCTGCCTTCCTCTTTCCTTCTTCCTTTCATTCTCATTTCCTTCCTTCCTCCCTTCCTTCTTTCCTTCCTTCATCCTTCCTTCCTTCCTTCTTCCTCTCATTCTCATCCCCTCCCTCCCTCCCTCCCTCCCTCCCTCCCTCCCTTTATTTATTTATTATTGGTTCAATTAATATGCTGCCCTTCTCCGGAGACTCAGGGCGGCTTACAATGCGTTAAGCAATAGCCTTCATACTTTTGTATATTTATACAAAGTCAGCTTATTGCCCCCAACAAACTGGGTCCTCAATTGACCTACCTTAGAAAGGATGGAAGGCTGAGTCAACCTTGAGCCTGGGGAGATTCGAACTTGCAGTAATCGCAGGCAGCTGGAGTTAAATTACAATGCATTAGTCTGCTGAGCTATCCAGGCTTCTTGGATAGTTCAGCAGGCTTTTGAAACAACAAGAGTCCTTGCTTAGCAATTGCAATCAATCACCAAATAAAGCAGGTGCTAAATGAAACTGCAATGGTGCTTATGATCTTACTTCACCCCCCGATTCCCAGGCCTATTTGAATTGGGGTGAGAGGAGGAGGAGGAGGAGGAGGAGGAGGAGGAGGAGGAGGAGGAGGAGGAGGAGGAGGAGGAGGAGGAGGAGGAGGAGGAGGAGGAGAATTTTGAGGTCCTGATGCTCTCTGAACTTGATTGTTTTCTTGTAGATGTTTCATGACCCAACTAGGGAACATCATCAGTGCTAGGAGGAGGAGGAAAAGGAGGAGGGGAGAGAAGGAGGAGGAAAAGCCAGAGGCTGGGGGAGAGGAGGAGGAGGAGGAGGAGGAGGAGGAGGAGGAGGAGGAGGAGGAGGAGGAGGAGGAGAATTTTGAGGTCCCTGGTGCTCTCTGAACTTGATTGTTTTCTTGTAGATGTTTCATGACTCAACTAGGGAACATCATCAGTGCTAGAAGGAGGAGGAAAAGGAGGAGGAGAGAGAAGGAGGAGAAAAAGCCAGAGGCTGGGGGAGAGGAGGAGGAGGAGGAGGAGGAGGAGGAGGAGGAGGAGGAGGAGGAGGAGGAGGAGGAGGAGGAGGAGGAGGAGAATTTTGAGGTCCTGATGCTCTCTGAACTTGATTGTTTTCTTGTAGATGTTTCATGACCCAACTAGGGAACATCATCAGTGCTAGGAGGAGGAGGAAAAGGAGGAGGGGAGAGAAGGAGGAGGAAAAGCCAGAGGCTGGGGGGACAGGAGGAGGAGGAGGAGGAGGAGGAGGAGGAGGAGGAGGAGGAGGAGGAGGAGGAGGAGGAGAATTTTGAGGTCCCTGGTGCTCTCTGAACTTGATTGTTTTCTTGTAGATGTTTCATGACTCAACTAGGGAACATCATCAGTGCTAGGAGGAGGAGGAAAAGGAGGAGGGGAGAGAAGGAGGAGGAAAAGCCAGAGGCTGGGGGACAAGAGGAGGAGGAGGAGGAGGAGGAGGAGGAGGAGAATTTTGAGGTCCTGATGCTCTCTGAACTTGATTATTTTCTTGTAGATGTTTCATGACCCAACTAGGGAACATCATCAGTGCTAGAAGGAGGAGGAAAAGGAGGAGGAGAGAGAAGGAGGAGGAAAAGCCAGAGGCTGGGGGAGAGGAGGAGGAGGAGGAGGAGGAGGAGGAGGAGGAGGAGGAGGAGGAGGAGGAGAATTTTGAGGTCCTGATGCTCTCTGAACTTGATTGTTTTCTTGTAGATGTTTCATGACCCAACTAGGGAACATCATCAGTGCTAGGAAGAGGAGGAAAAGGAGGAGGGGAGAGAAGGAGGAAGAAAAGCCAGAGGCTGGGGGACAAGAGGAGGAGGAGGAGGAGGAGGAGGAGGAGGAGGAGGAGGAGGAGGAGGATTTGGGGGGGGTCTCCCTAAGAAAACCTTAGCTTCTTTTCTTCCAGACATTTCATTACCCAACAAGGGGATATCATCAGTGCTAGAAGGGCGTGGAGTATGTGAAGAGGAGGAGGAGGAGCAAGACTATAATTTTGGGGTCCTTGGTGCTCTCTGACCTTGCCTGTTTTCTTTCATGACTCAACTAGGGGACATCATCAATACTACGGAGTGGAGGGAAGAGGGGACTGTGGGGTGCTTGGTGCTCTCTGAGCTCGGTGCTTTCCTTACAGATGTGTCATGATCCAGCTAGGGAATCCAATCAGTGCTGGAATGTTACCTAATCGAATCTGGAAGCTCAGAGAGCATCAAGGATCTCAGAGACCTGGTCTGAAGAGGGGGTTAGGGTTACGGCTGGGGTACCCGGCCCGGTACCCCCTCCCGGTCTCCCATCAGCTGCCCAGGCTGGTCCCCCTGAAGTCTCCGGGTTGCGACAGGAGGCCCCTCTGATGTCACGGCTGTGGCATTCAGACAAGTGGCCGCTGGGCCGAGAAGGCTGTCTCCAAATGGGAAAGAATTACTGGAAGCCGATTTCTATAAGCAGATCTCCCAGCCGAAGGAGGCAGAAGAATTCTTGCTGAGTTCTCCAAGGGAGGAACAATGGCTCCCGAGTGGGGGAGGATGATGTGGGGCGGTAAAAATAGAAGCAAAGCCTTCCCTGCTCGCCGTTTGACCCCTGGGCTTGTGCCCTCGATGGGGGCCCGAAAGGCATTCGGTGGGGCCGGCTCTTGTTATTCCTGTTTGTTTGGGTTTCTCGCTTGGCTGTTGGGATGGGGAGGGGGGAGGGTGCCCAGGTCTCACCCTCCATTCTCTATCCGAGGGGTGGTTTTGCAAGAATTGTGCGGCCGGGGGAGGGAGGATGGGGAAGGGCGCTGGAGTGGGAGCTGAGAGGCGCCGGGGGAGGGAGGATGGGGAAGGGCGCTGGAGTGGGAGCTGAGAGGCGCCATCGAAGGACGGCCCGTCTGTTTTGCACAGACGGCAATCTAGTTTTCGAGAAGGCGAGCGGCTTTGAACTGAACTGGAGAAAGAGAGACATGGCAGATTGCCAGTCATCTAAACACATAAGCAGATAAGTTGAGTGGATGGAGGGATGGAGGAATAAATGGATAGATAGATAGATAGATAGATAGATAGATAGATAGATAGATAGATAGATAGATAGATAGATAGATAGATAGATAGATGATTGATAGATAGATAGATGGATGGATGGATGGATGGAGAGAGAGAGAGAGAGAGAGAGAGAGAGAGAGAGAGAGAGAGAGAGAGAGAGAGAGAGAGAGAGAGAGATAGATAGGCAGGCAGGCAGGCAGGCAGGCAGGCAGGCAGGCAGGCAGGCAGGCAGGCAGGCAGGCAGACAGACAGAGACAATGATAGACATAGACAGATGTTGAATGTATATATGGTGGATCGATGGATAGACGAATTGAGTAGATAGATTGGTAGTGGGTTGATGGAAGATAGACAAATTGAGTGGAAGATAGAGAGAGAGAGAGAGAGAGAGAGACAGACAGACAGACAGATAAACAACAGATAGACAAGTTGAATGGATGGATTGCTGGGTGGATGGATGGAGGGAAGACAGACAAGTTGAATAGATGATAGATAGATAGATAGATAGATAGATAGAGAGAGAGAGAGAGAGAGAGAGAGAGAGAGAGAGAGAGAGAGAGAGAGAGAGATAGATATGATAGACAGACAGACAGATAGATATGGATGATAGAGATAGATAGATAGGGATGATAGATAGGGATGATAGATAGATAGATAGATAGATAGATAGATAGATAGATAGATAGATAGATAGATAGATAGATAGATAGATAGATAGATAGATAGATAGATAGATAGATAGATAGAGATAGATAGATAGAGAGTAGTTGATGGATGGATCGATGGATAGATCGACAAGTTGAATAGATGCATTGGTGAATGGATGGATAGCAGCATGAGTGAGATTCAGCCAGTAGCTGAGTAGGTGGTAGATTAGAAAGAGAGAGGGAGAGAGAGAGAGCTAGACAGACAGACAGAGACAGACAGACAGAGGAATAGACAGATGTTGAATGGATGGATGGTGGATGGATGGATAGATAGACGATGAGTAGTTGGATTGGTAGACGAGTGGATGGAAGACACACAAATTGAGTGGATGATCGATAGGTAGGTAGGTAGATATGGTAGATAGGTAGGCAGAGAGAGAGAGATGATAGATAGGTAGGTAGATATGGTAGATAGATGATAGATAGATAGAAGATAGATAGATAGATAGATAGATAGATAGATAGATAGATAGATAGATAGATAGATAGATAGATAGATAGATAGATAGAGATGTTAAGTAGGTAGGTAGATACGGTAAGTAAGTAGACAGACAGAGACAGACAGAATGAATGGATGATGGCTGGCTGGAGAGAGAGATATTGCAAATCTTCCGCATGACAGAACTCATCTCCAAACTTGGGGGGCGGGGAGGGTGTCTTCCCAACCTCAACTCTCTTTCTGGAAGACGTGGGTGTCTCTGAACTTTCTCCCCGATATCGGCGGCTTCTACCATGCCCAGAAATGCAACGGCCGCCCTGTCTCTCTCTTCTTCTCCTAGATGTTCACTCTTCAGCTCAACATCTCTTCGGGGGCAGCCAGAGGCGACTGCAAAGCCGTCTTCGTTCTGACTCCAACAGCACCTTCGTCCTGACAATCCATTCAGATGAAGATTGCCGCCTCTTCATCATTCATGTGAGTAGCCGTCGTTCACAGGCAGGTGGGCAACCGCTAGGATTTTGGACCTGGTGGACTGGAGTTCCGCAGGCCCTGTCGGTGGCAAAGGGGAAGTTGGATGGGAATCTTCGCCTCCATCTTGGAGACTCGCTGCCCTCCTAATAATCTTGGCGGTAGAATTTGTGGGGCTGGGAGCAAGCCTTGAGGTCATCTATTCCAGCCTCGGGAATTGAGTAGGGAAAAGAAGAAAGAGAGTGAAGGAGTGTGCCAGTTCTGCTTTTGATTTTCCAAAGGCTCAGATTTGATTCCTTCATTTAAAACTATTTAAAAAAAACTATTTAAAACTATCTAAAACTATCTAAAACTATTTAAAACTATTTAAAAGGGATGCGGTGGCTCAGTGGCTAATACCCCTGACATAAATGACATTAAGACAAGCTAATGAAGACACATGTGGGACACGGTGGCTCAGTGGCTAAGACGCTGAGGTTGTTGATCAGCAAGTTTGGCAGTTTGGCGGTTCGAATCCCTGGTGCCGCGTAATGGGGTGAGCTCCCGTGACTTGTCCCAGCTTCTGCCAACCTAGCAGTTCGAAAGCAGGTAAAAAATGCAAGTAGAAAAATAGGGACCACCTTTGGTGGGAAGGGAACAGCGTTCCGTGCGCCTTTGGCGTTGAGTCATGCCGGCCACATGACCACGGAGACGTCTTCGGACAGCACTGGCTCTTCGGCTTTGCAAACGGAGATGAGCACCGCCCCTAGAGTCAGGAATGACTACTACATATGTGCGAGGGGAACTTTTACCTTTACCTTTACTCACAACTTGTTTGGATATTGTAAAATTTGGGACCAAAGGCATCCAAACCAGCTGTGCATCCAAGGCCCTCAACCGATGAAACAACAACTGAGGATTACACGATATATATATTTATATATATTTGCCCCCGCACACAACAACCCTGTGGGGTAGGGAGGCCGATCGACAGCCTGGCTCCAATCTCCTAGTAGCTTTGCCGTCTAAACGGAGCCGCAAAGTTGAGTCTCTCTCCTGTCGCTCATCTGTTTGCTCGACTCCGTGAGTCTGTTTCCCTTCCAGCTGCGGGGTTTTCTGTGACGCACAGAAAATCGGAAAAATGACCCATTTCCTCTGGGCCTCGGCTCCAGCCAGTTTACGCTCTGCCTGGGGCAGTTTGTTACCACATTTTTTTTTAAAAAAAAACAAACTTTTTCCTATTTGTGTCTAATAATAAAAAAAGGGCTGATCAATGAGGATGGGAGGGAATTCAGGCACAAGTCGATATCAGATTGAGCATGGCACCATCGGCTCATGCCAACCAAGCTCGCCCGTTGCCTTCGCTATGCTGAGTCCGGCAGGGAGGGGGCAAGAGGGTGGTGAGTGCCAGGATGTACTCAAATTGAAGTGGTTGGCGGGCAGAAGGACAGGGCGGGGGGGGGGCAGATTACGGGCAGAGATGGGGAATGTCCAGATTCTGGGAAAAAAAAAACGAGTTGCCAAATTAAACTAGGATTCCTGCTTGGTCAGACGGTGACCAAATTCTGCTTTTCACTGGGTCGTGGAAAAGTCTCGGGGTGGGGGAGGGAGGAAGGGGGAAACGATGCAATCAGGAAAGGAGGGAAGAGAAAAAGGAGGGAAAGAAAGGAGGAAAAAAGGGAGAAAGGGAGGGAGAAAAAGCGAGGGACAGAGGGAGAAGATAAAGAAAGAAGAAAGAAAGAGAGGAGAGAGAGGGAGAGAAAGAAAAAGAGAGGGACAGAGAGAACCAAAGGAAGAAGAGTGGAGAAAAAAGAGAGGAATGCAGAGAAAGAAAGAAAGAGAGAGAGAGAGAGATGAGAGAAAGGAAGAAAGAAAGAAAGAAGAGAGAGAAGAGAAAGAAAGAAAGAAAGAAGAGAAAGAAAGAAAGAAAGAAAGAAAGAAAAAAGGGAGGAAGGGGAGGGAAAGAGAGATAGATAGATGATAGATAGATAGATAGATAGATAGATGATAGATAGATAGATAGATAGATAGATAGATAGATTAGATTGATAGATGATAGATGATGATAGATAGATAGATAGATAGATAGATAGATAGATAGATAGATAGATAGATAGATAGATAGATAGATGATAGATAGATAGATAGATAGATAGATAGATAGATAGATAGATAGATAGATAGATAGATAGATAATGGATGGATATAAAAATAGATAGATAGATAGATAGATAGATAGATAGATAGATAGATAGATAGATAGATAGATAGATAGATAGATAGATATGGATGGATAGATAGATAGATAGACATAGACAGACAGACAGACGACGGACAGACAGACAGACAATTTCATTCCCAGTTGGTCTCTCCTCCTTCCCCAAGCTTTAAATACAATTTCATGGAACTAAAATCAGAATGAATTTTAAAAAGCCAATGGAAATTATTAAAGGGCTGGGAAGCAACGGATAATTTTAATGTATTGATTGATTGTTCCCTGAGTGTTCTATAAGGTACAATTGAGCAACTTAATTGTGAATTCTTACCTTCCTAGATGAGAGGGGGGAGGGGAAGGAAGGGAAAAGGAAGGAAGGCAGGAAGGAAGGAAGAAAAAAGAGGACAATAAGAGAGAGAAAGAGGATGGGAGGAAAAAGAAGGAAAGAGGAAGGAAGGGAAGGGAAGAAAGGAAGAAAGAAAGAAAAAAGAGGACAGAAAGAGAGAGAAAGAGGAAGGAAGGAAGGATGGAAGGAGGAAGGAAGGAGGAAGGAAGGGAAAGGGAAGGAAGAAAGAAAAAAGAGGACAGAATGAGAGAGAGAGAGACAAAGAGGAAGGAAGGAAGGAAGGAAGGAAGGGAAAGGGAAGGAGAAAAAAGAGGACAGAAAGAGAGAGAGAGAGGGAGGAAGAAAGAAGGAAGGAAGGAAGGAAGGAAGGAAGGAAGGAAGGAAGAAAGAAAGAAAGAAAGATAGATAGAAGAAGAAAGAAAGAAAGAAAGAAAGAAAGAAAGAAAGAAAGAAAGAAAGAAAGAAAGAATAAATCTTAAAGCTAGTTTCCTAACCTCCTTGCTAGAGCGAAAACAGTCCTCATCCATTCCCCGAAACCGATTTACCAGCCTGACTCATTCATTCAACTAAACCGAAAGATCAGCAAAATTCAGAAGAAACTGGGGCCATGTTTTATCATTATCATTGTTATTTTTAAAGGGGGAAATTGCAAAACTATTTGGGGGGAAGAGGAGAGGGAAGGGATGCTCTACTCCTCCCTCGCAAGCCTGTTTCTACTCCCCCCTTACAAAGGCCTGTTTTGAAGGCGTCTCGACCTCTCCGGATTGATGCTGGATGACGCCAAGATTTGTAGCTTTTTTTTCCTTTTCTTTTCGGGAAGTCTCAGCAGACAACAATGGAATATAAAATCCCTTTGATCCTAGAGAGAGATTAGCTTTCCTCCCAGAAAGTCTCTCTCTGCTGGGGCTTTTCATCCTGCGGGATGAAATCCAAGGATATTTCCACGAGGGGGGAAATGCAGAAAACGCCAGAGCAAAAACTCAAAAAATAGCAAATTGTCTTATGAGCGCGCGTCACTTAAAATCAAAATATCCCTGAGACAATTTTGCAGCCCAAAGTGGAAATTTTCAGCACCGGGCTGAAAAATCTAACAAAAGGAACTTTTTATACAGGAGTCCCGCACCAAAGTCACAACGGCACCCTCCAAAAAAAGGGGACTTAAGACCGTTATTCACACTTATGACCGTTGCAGGCTCCCCGTGAGCCCAATTCTGATGCTCGGCAACTGGCTTGTATTTATGACGGGTTCGTGTGTGGGATCCCCTTTTTTGCGATGTCTGGACAAGCAAAGTCAACCGGGAAGTCGGATTCACGTCACAACTGTGTGACTAACTGAAGAGCCTCAATGATTCACTTAGTGGCGGTGGGAAGAAAGCTCGCAAAATGGGTGCAGAATTCACTTAATAAGTATCTCATTTCGCGACATAAATGGTGGACTCGGTTTTTGGTCATAAGTCAAGGACTACCTGTATTTCAAAACAACTTTAGCTTTTCATCGCTTTAAAAACATCTGGTATTTTACACCAGTAATCCAGGTGTCATCAGCTCCTGGTTTGCAGGCTGGAATATCCTACCTAGATTCTCATTTTTATTTTTCAGTTCCCAAAGCTCCGGAACTGCCTCCAGTTTCTTTTTTAAAAGATGTGTTATTATTTTCAGATACACGGGGATGCTGGCAATACAGTCAAAACCGAAATAATCAAAATTAAATAGGTTGTTTTGTCTGCTATCTTTCTTTCTCTCTTTCTTTCTTTCCCTCCTTTCTTTCTTTTTTCCTTTTCCTTCTTTCCTTCTCTTTTTCTTTCTTTCTTCTTTCTTTTTCTTTCCCTCCTTTCTTTCTTTCTTTCCTTTTCCTTCTTTCCTTTTCTTTTTCTTTCTTTCTTCTTTCTTTTTCTTTCTCTCCTTTCTTTCTTTCTTTCCTTTTCCTTCTTTCCTTTTCTTCCTTCTTTCTTTCTTCTTTCTCTTTTTCTTTCTCTCCTTTCTTTCTTTCTTTCCTTTTCCTTCTTTCCTTCTCTTTTTCTTTCTTTCTTTCTTCTTTCTTTCTTCTTTCTTTCTTTTTCTTTCCCTCCTTTCTTTCTTTCTTTCTTTCTTTCTTTCTTTCTTTCTTTCCTTTTCCTTCTTTCCTTTTCCTTCTTTCTTTCTTTCCTTCTTTCTTTCCTTGATGTTATTTTCTTTCAATTCCTTGCTTTTAAAAACACTTTGTAAACCTCCCAGAATTGATAAAGTCAGGCACTGTATAAATTAACATTAACCATCATTAATAACTATTCTATGACTATTTACGGTTGCCGAAATGTTATGAAGCTTGCTTAATATTAAGTAAATATTGTAAATAACTAAGATTGGTAGAAAAATTTGCCATTGGTCGATATTAAATAACTATTGGAAATAAGCAAGAATGATGTTGCTCAAAGGTTTTTACTATTAGTAACTACTGTAAATTAACTAGAATTAAGAGGTGCATGAAAAATGCATCTTTTGTATTAGCTGTATGGAAGCTAAAGTCACTTCCACCACATGGGAGAACCATTTGTGTAGTGAGTTCTACGGCAGGCAGTCCTCGACTTATGACAACAATTGAGGCCAAAATTCCTGTTGCTAAATGAGAAAGTTTGAACTTCGCCTCCTTTTGTGACCTTTCACAGCACCGTTGTTAAGTGAATCACTGCAGTCGTTAAGATAGTTGCAAGGTTGTTAAGCAAATTTGGCTTCCCCCTTGTCGGGTCACCAAAGAGGGATTGTGTGACTCTGGGATACGACGACCGTCATAAATATGAGTCAGTGGTCAAGTGTTTGAATTGACCGTGGGGAGATGCTGCCCGGTTGTAAGTGTGAAAATGGTGATAAGACACTTTTTTTGATGCTGTTGCAGTTGTGAATGGTCACAACTGTCTTGAGTCAAGGACTGCCTATATATCAACATCATTCTCCTTATTCGTGTTGTTTCTGCAGAGTCCTCATAGCTACCTCCTGCCTGCTTTCAACCATAATGCCACTGTAGTCCTCCTACCTTACTCCAGCGAGCAACTTTTGAGGTGGGCCAAGGAAACGTACGGTGGGGTCTCTTCCTTTGCGGAGTTGGAAGACCCTCAACGGATTCTGTTCCAAGTAGGGAGAGGTAGGTATTGTTAAAACCTTGCTTAGTAGAGATTTCGTCCCCTTCCCAAATCATCCCTCCATCCATCCATCCTTTTATCCAATTCATCCATCCACCCTTTCATCCATTTCATTCATCCATTCATCCATTCATCCTTCCAATTCATCCATACGTCCACCCATCCTTCCAGTTCATCCATCCTTCCAATTCATCCATCCATCCATCCATCCATCCTTCCAATTCATCCATCCATCCACCCATCCTTCCAATTCATCCATCCATCCTTCCAATTCATCCATCCTTCCAATTCATCCATCCACCCATCCTTCCAATTCATCCATCCTTCCACCCATCCTTTCAATTCATCCATCCTTCCAATTCATCCATCCATCCATCCTTCCAATTCATCCATCCATCCATCCTTCCAATTCATCCATCCATCTATCCATCCTTCCAATTCATTCATTCATCCTTCCATTCGTTCCATCCATTCATTTCATCTATTCGTTCCATCCATCCATCCTTCCAATTCATCCATCCATCCATCCTTCCAATTCATTCATTCATCCTTCCATTCGTTCCATCCATTCGTTCCATCCATTCGTTCCATCCATCCACCCATCCTTCCTGCACACACTGGGAACAGGCTCCAGCTGTTCTTCTGCCTCACTGATGTCCAATGCTGAAGGCAGCACATAACTGTCAGATGGCCCTGTCCCCCTCTCTGCCTCCGACGCAGAGCCCTTCTCAGAGCCTTCCCTAGACTCCAGGACTGGCCCATGTTTCTCCCCAGCCTTCTCACTGTCCGAATCTGCTACCAGCTCCGCTGGCGTGAAGATGGTGGAGAAATCACAACTCTTTGGAAAGGCTCATGATTTCTCTCTTTGACAGTACCCAGCACAAACGAAGATTGCCTCTTGGCACAGAATTTCAACGCCGAGTTGTATCTAGAGGTAGAAGTCCATTCCCACAAGGTGGAGATATGCCTGGATTCCCACAAAGAATCTGGAAACGTGGGTCACATCCTGTGGCTGCAACAGAGTCCCCCGGGGGAGACTAGGTATGATTTGTTGGGAGACGGGGGTGGGGAGGGGTTAGAAGGCCACAAAAATAAGTCCTCTCCCCCCCCCCTCCAAGGTTGGAGCAGAAACAGGCTTCACGCCTATTTAAAAGTTTGCATTTTGGAATCAAGAGAGCCGTGGTGGCACAGTGGTTAGAATGCAGTATTACAGGCTAAATTCTGCCCACTGCCAGCAGTTCGGTCCTGACCGGCTCAAGGTTGACTCAGCCTTCTGTCCTTCTGAAGTCAGTAAAATGAGGACCCAGATTCTTGGGGGGGGGGGCAATAGGCTGACTCCGTAAACCACTTACTGTGAAACACTGTGAAGTGGTATATAAGTCTAATTGCTATTGCTATCTATCCATCTCTCTGTCTGTCTAATCTATCTACCTTCCTACCTTCCTACCTATCTGCCATGGGGGCACAGTGGTTAGAATACAGTATTGCAGGCTAATTCTGCCGACCGTCAGGAGTTCGATCCTGACCGGCTCACGGTTAACTCAGCCTTCCATCCTTCCGAAGTTGGTCAAATAAGGACCCAGATTGTTGGGGGCAAGAGGCTGACTCTGTAAACCGCTTAGAGAGGGCTGTAAAAGCACTGTGAAGCGGTATATAAATCTAAGGGCTATTGCTATCTGTCTGTCTGTCTGTCTGTCTGTCTATCTATCTATCTATCTGTCTATCTCTCTCTCTCTCTCTCTCTCTCTCTCTCTCTCTCTCTCTATCTATCTATCTATCTATCTATCTATCTATCGTGGTGGCACAGTGGTTAGAATGCAGTATTGCTGGCTAATCTGGCCACTGTCATCAGTTTGATCCTGACCGGCTCAAAGTTGACTCAGCCTTCCATCCTTCCAAGGTGGATAAAACGAGGACCCAGATTGTTGGGAGCACTGGGCTGACTCTGTAAACCGCTTAGAGAGGGCTGTAAAAGCACTGTGAAGCAGTATATAAGTCTAAGGGCTATTGCTATCTGTCTGTCTGTCTGTCTATCTATCTGTCTGTCTGTCTGTCTGTCTGTCTCTCTCTCTCTCTCTCTCTCTCTCTCTCTCTCTCTCTCTCTCTCTTGTGGTGGCACAGTGGTTAGAATGCAGTATTGCTGGCTAATCTGGCCACTGTCATCAGTTCGATCCTGACCGGCTCAAAGTTGACTCAGCCTTACCATCCTTCCGAGGTGGATAAAACGAGGATCCCAGATTGTTGGGAGCACTGGGCTGATTCTGTAAAAACTGCTTAGAGAGGGCTGTAAAAGCACCGTGAAGCGGTATATAAATCTAAGTGCTATTGCTATCAACCTGGGCTAAAATCAACATTCCCCACAGGGCCAAATTACAGTTCGATCATTATTGTTGAATAACTGCAATTTTTTGGGGGGGGGGGGGAGTTGAGCCTCCCAAAGAAGGACTTAATGTTCAGAAGAAAGGCAATCCGTCTTCACCTTTTGTGTGTGTCTGTGTGTGTGTGTGGTTTTGTTTGCAGGATGCAGACGGTGGAAGTGAACATAAAAACGGTTTGCAAGGATGGCCGTTCGGAGCAGAAAGCGGAGATGCCCTTAACTCTGTGGCTGAAGAGCCACCAAAACATGTTGTGGAAAATGGGCCACGGGTTTTCATTCTTGCAACTCTTGGTAAGAACGGATAGCTTCTTGGCAAATTTATGGGCAAAAAGAAGCACTCCAAATTTCCTGAGGGGACAGATTTTCAAAATTTGCCAAAATAAACTTTACCAGGCTGCAGAGTTAAACGCCAAAGTATAAAGAACCCCCCCCCCCACACTAAACTCTGTTTGTTGATGAGATACAACCATGGGTAAAATCCAGCAGGTTCTGACAGGTTCTGGAAAACCGGTAGCGGAAAGTTTGAGTAGTTTGGAGAACCGGCAAATACCACCTCTGGCTGGCCCGAGAGTGGGGTGGGGAATGGGGATTTTGCAGTATCCTTCCCCTGGAGTGGGGAGGGAATGGAGACTGGGGTATGTTACCAGGGTCAAAGTGGAATCCCTGGGAAACGTAGACCCCCAAACAGATTGTGGAATTGTCCTCCTTTTCGTCTTCATTTTCGTAGAAGGAAAAGTTTCCTTGAAAAGAGGAAGGGGTCTTCTGTCAGCAATCCCACAGGGAGGGAGAATGGCTTAAAAATGAACTTTTGCCATTTTTTTTTAAGACAGTAATTCTTAATCATTTCTAAGGTTAATTCTAATTGCAGAAAGGTGTTTTAAGCCTTGTTTTTCTCCTCCTCCTCCTTTTCTTCTTTCTGTCTTTCCTCCTGTCTTCTTCTCCATCTACTTTTCCTTCTTCTCTTCCTCTTCCTCCCCTCGCCCTCTTTCTATTTCTTCTTTTTCTCCTCCTTCTCTTCCCCCTTTGCCCTCTTCACCTTCTTCTCTTCCTTCTTCTTTCTTCTCCTCCATCTCCTCTTTCTCCTTTCTTCTTCTCCATCTTCTCTTACTTCTCTCCTTCTTCTCTTCCTCCTCCTCTCCTTTTTCTCCTTCTCTTCCTCCTCCTCCTCCTTTGCCATCTTCACCTTTTCTTCCTTCTACTTCTTCTCCATCTCCTCCTCCTCCTCCTGTCTTCTTCTTCTCCGTTCTCTTCCTTCTCTCCCCCCTCCTCTGCTTTCTACTTTTTCTTGTCCTCTTCCTCCTCCATCTTATTTTTCTCTTCCTCCTCCTCTGCCTTCCTCCTCCATCTCCTCCTTCTTCCTCTTCCTCCTTTGCCCTCTTCTCTTCTTCCTCCTGTCTTCTTCTTCTCCATCTTCTCTTCTTCTCCTTCTCCTCTACCTTCTATCTCCTTCTCCATGTCTTCCTCCTTCTGTCATCTTCTTCTTCATCGTCTCCCTTCCTCTATGTCTTCCTCCTCCTTCTCTGTCTCCTCCTTCTCTCTCCTTCTTCTCCGCTTTCCCTTTCTCCTTCTTTCTCCTCTTTTTTTTCTCTCTCTCTCTCCCTCCCTCAGGCATCTGGTAAATATTCATTTGCTACCTTGTCTGGGGTGCACAACGGTATGACCCTTCCAGACAACAAGGAGGAACTGATTCAAAAAGCCCGCAACAATTCCTTCGTGGCTTCCTACACCGAAATCCCTTCGGCCAAAACCATCAGCCTGGAATACAAGAGGACTTGTGGTGAGTCAGTACAATATAATCCAGGTTTGGAGGCAGCCGGCTGGATCAGGCCAAGGAGAAGACAATATTTGAAGGATCTTGAGGGAGGCGTCACGCTTTGGCAGTTGTGACGCATATTTTGAGTGATAGGGAGCCGCAGCAGAAGGATGAAAGAGCCACATGCGGCTCCAGAGCCACAGATTGCTGACTCTTCTTAAAAACCTCCAATGATGGAGCTCCCACAACTTCTGAAAGCAAGCCGTTCCACTGCTTCATCGTCCTCACTGTCAGGAAATTCCTCCTCCATATATCAAGTATGGAGCTCAGAATACATAATATAGTATAACAGAGTTGGAAGGGAACTTGAGGGCCTTCTAATCCAGCCTCTTTTTCAAGCAGGAGATCCCATATCATTTCAGACAGGCGACTGTCCAGTCGCCTGTCTTCTTAAAAGCCTCCGGTGATGAAGCGCCCACAATGTCTGAAGGCACTTGAGCTTCACCTCTTGACGAGGAAGTTCTGGAGATCTTTTTCTGTACCAGTAATAGATTCCACAGTCTGAAAAATAATTTGGAAATGCTGGTCAAGGCTTTCTAGAACCCAGATCCCTTGCTCAGTTTTGGATTCGCAGAGATACGGCGCTCCATCTGCGCTGGGCTTGAGACCCCTGGAAAAGAAGCAAGCCATGATTGTCAATCTCAAGGTCCTTCTTCTCATGTGTCTTTGGGTGTGCGTATATCATGTTTTACAGGCTCAACCGTCGTCACAACCATCCCACCACCCCAGACAGCAGAAAACCTGACCGTCAAAGTCCATCAGCTCATCAACCTTTGCAAGCCGTGGAAGTGCTTGGATAGCAGCATCGAAATTGCCCTTCTCAAGATTTCTCTGGAGGTAAGGAAGTCCATTTGGGATCCTGGGCAGTTCTGCCTCAGTTTCCCTGACTGTTCCCCCTCTTCCGGGAAGGCCAGCCAAGGTTAATCAACTTGGACTCTTCCACGGATGTTGGGCTACCTGTTCTGATCCTAGACATTCACAAAGCACACTCCTTGTCCTGACAAAAATCCATTTTTTTATTAAGCTACTGTGAATTCCTCGCATTCCCATCCAGCAAAGTCTTTCAATTTTGAATTTACAGTCACAGACCTTATCTGGCTTGGAGAGCTGCCAGGCCGATATCTTCAAAACTTGGCCAGGAGTTAAGAACCAATTCAGCGAACTTATTGTCTCCTGCAAACTCCACTTTCACTCCTCTTTTATTCCCTCTGGGAGGGGCCATTCATCGTCCACCTGTGGCTTTACTCCTGAGTTGACCCTTGTTCCTTAGCTGTTCCCTTCATCTGGCAACTCTACACATTGGGAACAGGCTTCAGCTATTTGTCTGCCTCACTGATGTCTGACTCTGAAGGCAGCTGATAACTGTCAGAGGGCCCTGTCCCTCTCTCTGCCTCAGACACAGAGCCCTCATCAGAGCCTTCCCCAGACTCCAGGACTGGCCCATGTTCCTCCCCAGCCTCCTCACTGTCCGAATCTGCTGCCAGCTCCACTGGCGGGCCACAACACTACACCAGAAGCCCCTGGCAGACTCCCATGGATCAAAAGTATAGGGGTTGTATCAATATACCCCAACTGAGTCAGAGGTTGTGTAGGTTAGCACAACCAGGGAGTCCAACCCCCAGCTTCTTTTCTCAACAACCCTGCCGAAGAGTTCTGTCGAATCCAGAAGCTTGCTCGTCCTCTCCTTGGGTTGTCCCTGTTGAAACATCTCCCAGCTAACCATGGTTCGTCCTTCTCCTTGCAACTTCTAGGCCTTACATACGAAGGTCAATGCCATCACTTTGAAAGATCCCAGCTGCAGAGCCCGAGAAAACACAACTCACTTTGTGCTCAACAGCATCCTGGACAAATGTTCCACCCAACTCGAAGGAGGTGTCCATGTGAAAAACCAGGTATGGTATTTTTTTAACAAGTCGCCCCCAAAATTCTGACCTACAGCCCTCTAGATCCTGACCCAGAGCCCCCCAAATCCTGGTCTGGAGTCTCCCAAATCCTGGCCTGAAGCCCCCCCAGTCCTGGCCCGGAGCCCCCAAATCCTAACCCAAATCCCCCCAAATCCTGGCATGGGGCTCCCTAAATCCTGGCCTGAAGCCCCCCAAAATCCTGGTCTGGAGTCTCCCAAATCCTGACCCAAATCCTTCCAAATTCTGGCATGGAGCCCCCTAAATCCTGGCCCAAAGCCCTGCAAAACTTGGCTGAGCCCCCCAAATCCTGACCCAGAGCCCCCAAATCCTGGCATGGAGCCCCCCAAATCCTGACCCAAAGACCCCAAATCCTGGCATTGAGCCCCCTAAATCCTGATCCAGCCCCCTTAATCCTGGAATGGAGCCCCCCCCAAAACCTGACTGAGCCCCCTCCAAAAAAATCTGACCCAAAGCCCCCCAAATCCTGGCATGGAGACCCCAAATATAGCAGGGTGTTTTATGCATCTCTTTTCCCTTAAAGCAAAATTATTCCAAGGCATTTATTTTCAGACCCTCAAATACGTATTTCTTTCTCTCTTTTCGTTGTTCCAGCTCATAATAACGCTGCCTGTGTTTCCAGGAAAAGTGACGGTAAGAAGAAATTTCTAAAAACGAATTCCCGGTTATTCGGTTGCAATATATGTTTCCTGAGGCGGTGCCGTTATTACTCTGGTTGAATTTTTTTTGACGTTAATCCTCGACAAACACACACTGCACAGCTTTTCAAGGAATTACTCCACTGTTTTGTGTTGTTTTGTTAAAGTCAGAAGAGGAGGTGATGAGTATTATTTATACTCATCTGTAAGAGATTAATCTGTAAGAGTATTATTTCTTTTTAAAGAAAAGCCAAGATTTTGCTTTATTTAGCATGCAAGAGGGGGAAAAAAATACACCTCAGTCTTAGACGCCTGCCGTGAGTTTCAATGGGACGTCCCGTTACGCATATATAGAATTAAATCCTGCAAAATGGGGATGCTTTAAACCAGAGGTCAGCAACCTGTGGCTCTGGAGCCGCATGTGGCTCTTTCATCCCTCTGCTGCAGCTCCCTGTCGGCTCCACAATTGGTAGGGTTTTCGGTTAGGACAGATAGAGGAAAAAGGATGGTACTCTAGGAGGAGACTCTATGGTGGGGGAACCGGACTTCTGGTCTGCTCCAAAATTGAACGGGGGGCTCCCTTTGTGGCTCTTTGAGTATTTAAGGTTGCCAACATCTGCTTTAAACGCGCAGAAAAAGATTCCTTTCTCAAGCCACGCAACTCACCGACCCAAATCCCTAATTTCGTCCTCTTAACATTCAATAATGTTCTCTATATGGTCGGCAACTGGCGGTCCCGCCTCTTAAAAGCAGACCTTGGGCCTGGGTTAGGAGGGACAATTAAGACGAGACTTGTGAGAAGAGGCGATTCCTGCTAGGAAAATTATTAAGCCCTGTGAAATGCAAAGATTCAACATTTCTGCTTTGGGAAAAAAGGAATCGGGGGAAACCCCCAAATGTTGTTTTATCCACGATTCATTTATCAATGTGCAATATACATATATATATATATGTATTCTGAGGTTTTTGCGGGTGTTTGTATGTGGGTCTTTGGTTATTCGGGTCTTCTCCTGCGTAAAATTGGAAGTGTCTTTGCGACATTTCGACGAAGTCTCATTTGTCATCTTCAGGTTGGTGTTTTCGGCTTCGTGCTTCTAGGAGCAATGTGAGATCGCAGCTGTTTCTTCCTTTTAACTGCTAGTGGGGGTGTGAACTGATTGGGAGGGAGCTTGGCTGTGTTCTGATTGGGTGGAGGTGTGTTCTGATTGGTTGGGGGCTTGACTGTGCTCTAATTGGATGGGGAGTTGGCTGTGCTCTGATTGGCTGGGGGTGTGTTCTGTTTGGGTGGGAGCTTGGTTGTGTTCAATTTTACGTGGGAGAAGACCTGAATAACCAAAGACCTACATACACGCACACACACACACACACACACACACATATATAAATTGTTCCATGCAAAGGCTTGTAATTTTTCTGCTTTGCAAAGCTACCTGTCGGTGTATTTGAGCCTCTTAAATTCTGCAGAAACTGTTTGCAGATCTGGGGGAATCCTTTTTGCTGGCTGCAAACAGTTCTACTAAGGGGGTGGGGGGCAACCAATGAATCCAGTTGTTTCGATCCTCGGCTGCAGGTGCCCTTTGAATGTGATCTCCCAGAGAAAGTTTCCCTCCAGCTTTACAACTCGGAAGATTTCGCCTCGCCTCGCAATCCGGTGATACAGGCTCACCAAGTCACCTACGTGGAGGTAATGTTGGTCTGGTGGATTTGGGGTAGGAAGGTAGACCTCAAGTCCCAAGGGTAAAAGAAGGGGTGTTGAGAGCTGAGGTCAGGGAAGGTGGTTGTTTTAACCCAGCTCCCCAAACACGTCAAACCCTCGGATGTGAACTCAAAAGATTCCTTTATGAGGAGCGCTGGCAGCCCGGGCAAAAAATTCTCTCACAAGCTAACAAGTCCAGCCAGCAGGAGAGATGAATAGTTGTCTGCCACACCTATTCATTTCCACCCCCTGCCTTTTATCCCCAGAGCTAGGGTGGGGCCTTGTTAGCAACTGTGGCTCTTCCTTCCCAAGGATCAGCCCATAGATTTCCACTGCTCTCCTCTCCTCTGCCTTCTGTGCATCTGCGTGTCAGGCACTGGACCCAGCTGTTCCTCCTCTTCCTCATCAGCCACCTCCAGACCTGGGGGCTGTTGACTCTCCATCTGAGGGCAGATGGACAACCCAGGCTCTGCCTCTTTCTCTCTCTCTGACAGCTCCATTCCCTCTTCCCCCTCGGAGCTCTGCTGACCCTGATTCTCACGCTTCCTCCTCCGATTCGGCTGCTGGAGGGGCCAGCGGCCAACAGGCCGCAACAGCAGTGTTCAGAGAACACCTTTAATCCACCCAGGCACAATCAGCAGATGCAAAAACACACTTGCAAGACAAGTGGGGGTTGTTATTAAGCTTGGTCAAACAGAGTTTGGTAGGCAAATCTAGGTTTCCAGCTGTGTGAATATGGGAAATAGGTTAATTCAGGGATAAAGTGAGGGGTGAGAACAGGGGAAGCAAACCCACCTTCATTTCAGACCAGTGACCTTGAAAATAATGTTGTGACTAAGATTGTCCTGGTTTTTTCCCCTCCCCCATCACCTTCCTCCTCAATGAGTGCTGTGGTAGCATAAAGATGGAGCTCTCACCTCATAATCAGGAAGCTCTGAATTCGATCCTAGGTAGAAGCTGATATTTCTCTCTCTGGGCACCATGAGCATATATCTGCTGAATTAAAACTCCGCACTGGCAACAGGAAAGGCATCTGGCCAGTAAACCCTCAACTCCATTCATTTGCTCCGACTCCACCCCACAAGGGATTACGGGGTCGTTAAACAATGAACAACATCATCACCTTCCTCCTCAATAGGTCTCGCTCCGAACCGCCATGACACAGTTTTCTCTAGAAATGGGGGACTGTTTCTTAAAACCCCGAGACAACCCGCCTCAGCTGCTCTTCCACCAAGGGGTCTCGATGAGCTACTCGGTGGCGACCCTGAAATCCCCCAGCCCGAAGACCCAACGCTTCAGCTTCACCTACAAGCCAGAAGAAGAATTGTGGTCCATCGATTCGGCCACCCTGGTTTGCGTGGTCCATCTTAACACCTCGGTGAGTTGGCCTTTATCTTGTTGATGATGATGATGGTTATCCATTCAGCCATGTCCAACTCTTGGTACTTCTATGGACCAGGTCTACTGATCTTGCCCTCAAAACTTCTTCTGAGTTGTTCTGGGCATTGGCTGGTGTCAGCTTTGATTCTCTCCAGCCACCAATTTCTTTGACTAATTCTTCCAAACCTCATTGCTTTCTCCAATGGGTTTCCTTGCATGACATGGTCAAAATCAGTGAGAAATTTTGTGACTTTGCCTCCCAGTGGCTAGGACACTGAGCTTGTCGATCAGAAAGGCTGGCAGTTCGGCAGTTCGAATCCCTAGTACAGGTCTCCTATGTAAGCAGGGGGTTGGACTAAATGACCTCCAAGGTCCCTTCCAACTCTTTATTACTCTTACTGTTAAATGTCAGAATCTCTCATTCCATTCTTCAGTAGAGCCGCAGTGGCGCAGTGGTTAGAGTGCAGTACTGCAGGCTCCTTCTGCGGACTGCCGGCTGCCTGCAATTGGGCAGTTCGAATCTCACCAGGCTCAAGGTTGACTCAGCCTTCCGTCCTTCCGAGGTGGGTAAAATGAGGACCCAGATTGTTGGAGTGGCAAGAGGCCGACTCTGCAAACCACTTAGAGAGGGCTGTAAAAGCACCGTGAAGCAGTATATAAGTCTAACTGCTATTGCTATTTATTTATTTCTAAGTCTGTCTGTCTATCATCTGTCTATCAATCATATCTGTATCTCTGACTCTGTCTCTATCTAAGAACAATGATGGCACAGTGATTTAAAATGCAGTATTGCAGGCTATTGCGGGATGCGGTGGCTCAGTGGCTAAGACACTGAGCTTGTCGATCAAAAGGTTGGCGTTCAGCGGTTCGAATCCCTAGTGCAATTGTAACGGGGGGAGCTCCCGTTCCTCGTCCTAGCTTCTGCCAACCTAGCAGTTCGAAAGCACGTAAAAAATGCCAGTAGAAAAATAGGGGCTACCTTTGGTGGGAAGGGAACAGCGTTCTGTGCGCCTTTGGCGTTGAACCATGCCGGCCACATAACCACGGAGATGTCTTCGGACAACGCTGGCTCTTCGGCTTTGAAACGGAGATGAGCACCGCCCCCTAGAGTCGGGAACGACTAGCACTTATGTGCGAGGGGAACCTTTACCTTTACCTCAGGTTAAAGTCTGCCCACTACCATCAGTTCGATCCAAACTAGCTCAAGGTTTGACTCAGCCTTCCGTCCTTCCGAGGTCGGTCAAATGGGGACCCAGATTGTTGGGCGCAAGAGGCTGATATTGTAAACTGTTTAGAGAGGGCTGTAAGGGGCTGGGAAGCGGTATTAGAAGTCTAAGTCCTATTGCTATTCATCAGTTTCGGAGGCTGGATGGTGAGGTTTTCACAGATTAGCAAGAGTCGGATTAGCAAGAGCCTTGTAGGCCATCTAGTCCAATTCCCCACTCAGGCAGGTGCCCTCAACTCTACCTGCTTCCTTAGAAGCAGGTGGCATGCTTTTCTCCAGTGAAATACAGACACTTCTGGTTGTCTGGCGACCGTCTGAGGCTACGACAGCCCTCAAAAACACAGAAGATCTGGATTCCAAATTCTGAGGTGATCCTGTTGTTGCATTTTGGCCACCTCATTCAAGGCCATTTGCATCGTCCTGCAAATGAGGTGACCCCAATTTAATAACATTTCCTGCCTTAAACCAAGTTTTATTTCCACTTTCCAGCCAAAAAACTGCCCACTGCAGACGATGGGTTCCCTTTACAACCATGTCTGCTTAAGACTACCGCAAAAAAAGTCGTAAAATTGGGTTATTTCCGCGAATGCCTCGATTTACAAACGTCTTGACCTACGACGCAAATTCTGGGCTCTGTTATGGTCATGTGGAGTGGTGCAGTGGGGAGTGGTGCGGTGGCCCAGAGGTGAAGCTCTCGCCTCACAATCAGGAGGCTGCGAGTTCAATCCTAGGTAGAGGCAGGTATTTCTCTCTCTGGGCACAATGAGAATATATATATCTGCTAAACTAAACTCTGCATTGGCAACAGGAAAGGCATCCGGCCAGTAAGCTGGCTCCGTTCAGTTGCCCAGGCTCTACCCTGCAAGGGATTATGGGGTAGTTAAAAAAGGATGATTATGGTTGTTTGTCGAGGACTATCTGAGTTCCTTTGTATAACAGGAATTAACTCTGTTTTCTTTACTTGGTCTGTGTTGGAAAATATTCGGCACTTGTCCTTTATGATATCCCTAATAACTACGGAAAAAAGATATTTGCCGTTGCCAAATAAAGCAGTTTTTAAAAAAAAAGAGAAAAGGAGGAGGAATTCTCTTTCTTTTAAATTGAACTTATTTTTCCCTTCCTTTTTTAGAGTGGCAAATTCCGAAGCTACGAGGGCTCTTTAGAAGTGATGCTGAAAAACTACAACCCTGGATCCCACAGTGAGTCGACTGCTCTTTCGTACACAAAATCGTTTGCTCTTTTTCGCAGGAAAGTTGGTTCATGCATTTGTACGTCCGTTTGGGGAAGGGCACCCTCTCATCCTCAGAGTCAGCTGAGGACAGAAAATGGAAAGTTCTTTTAAACACCCACTGGGGGGAAAAAAAAACACTTTTCGACTCCTAAAATTTATGCACTCTCAAAGACAAAGAACTGATCCAAACGAGACACCTTTCCATGATGGCGTTTGTGTGTTTTGGATTCCACAATCTATTGAGAACTGTTCTTTTCTCTTTCTGTTTAGTTTAGCCGTCCCCAAAATTCTTTAATATTTCTCCGTTTGTTTGTGGTGGCCTCTGCTATGTTTGGCAAAGGCCATCCTGCTTTCTAACTTACCAAAGGTGAAAAACCCGACAACCACTAGGTGGCAGGAGAGAGTGAGTTTTTTAGTATCTCCTGCTGCCCTCTAGTGAGCATTTATAACAGAATAACAGAGGGATCTTGGAGGTCTTCTCATCCAACTCCCTACTCAAACAGAAGACCCTATACCATTTCAGACAAGTGGCTGTCCGGTATCTTCTTAAAAGCCTCCAGTGATGGAGCACTTACTGGTGGCAAGCCGTTCCACTGATTTAATTGTTCTCAACTTTCAGGAAATTTCTGCTTAGTTCTAGGCTGCTTCTCTCCTTGTTTAGTTTCCATCCATTGCTTCTTGTCCTGCGTTCAGGTGTTTTGGAGAATAAGTTGAAACCCAAGGCCCCCTCTTCTTTGCGGAAACAGCTAAAATCCTGGAATACTGCTATCATGTTATCCTCAGTCCTTCTTTTCACGAAATTTAAATTATCCATTTGTCTGAAGTGGTGTAGGGTTTCCTAGTCCTTCTGTTCATTAGACCGGAATAGAATCACAGAGTCGGAAGGGACCTTGGAGGTCTTCTAGTCCAACCCCCTGCTTAGGCAGGAAACCCTACACCGCCTTCAGACAAATGGATAATTTAAATTTCGTGAAAAGAAGGACCAGAGGAGACAGGAGAGCAGTCTTCCAATTTCTCAGGGGCTGCCCCAAAGAAGAGGGAGTCAAGCTATTCTCCAAAACACCTAAAGGCAGGACAAGAAGCAACGGGTGGAAACTAATCAAGGAGAGAAGCAACTTAGAACCAAGGAGGAATTTCCTGACAGTTAGAACAATTAATCTGTGGAACTCCTTGCCTCCAGAAGTTGTGAATGCTCCAAGACTGGGAGTTTTTAAGAAGAGGTTGGATAATCATTTGTCTGAAGTGGTGTAGGGTTTCCTGCCTAAGCAGGGGGTTGGACTACAAGACCTCCAAGGTCCTTTCCAACTCTGTTATTCTGTTTAGTCCTTCTTTTCACAAAATTTGCATGACGGTGTCCCATTTCTGACACTCCAACTCAAAGCGGTTAAGCCCCTTCTCCATCTTTCTCCTTCGCCTGGCTCAAGGCCATCGCAATAACCATGTCCTGGTCACCTCACCGGTGGCGACAACTTGTGATGCCTGCACTTCCATCGCCACAGGGGCGACACAGGATGGGGGCCCGCGTGGCTCAGCCGGAAGGCATGCCCCATGACCTTGGCTGGTGGCACCTCTGAACACGGAGCTACGGTTAGAGAAAACGCGCATGGACAACGGAAGGGGATTTCGGCTAGAACTGAAGCCAAGTGACCCCGCCCAAAGCTAGGAGTGGGATAATGGTGGGTGAGGTGCCATTTTTGATGTAGAACAGCGACGGGACCCTAAGGACCTTATCTCCTCCATTATCCCAGCTGATGTGGCTTTTGACTTCGCGGAGCACGGTTGGCGTCCGGATGTCTGTGCAAGAGAAGGAGATAAATTATAGGACTTGAGGAAGCAGGAAGAATCGCATCTTTCCAGACGGATGTTCAAGAGATAAAGAGAATTCAGCTGGCGCAAAAACAGGTCCGATTGTTGGCACGTGGCCTTCAAATCCAGAAGTTCTCCTGGAAGCTACCATGGGGTGAAAAAAAGGGAAGAAGACAAAAGCTTTTGGATTCAGAGAGATTTCCAAAACAGGAAAAGAAGACATTCCTGAAAGTCTCCTTAGCTTTCTTCTCTTAGCAGATGTCCATGTCTCCATGTGAGGAAGACCTCGAGAAGATCTCTCCTTGCAGGATTTCGTATTTGAGAATTTAATAGAGTTTTGGGTCTCAGGAGGCCAAGTTCCCAAAAAGCCAGAATTTGGAGAAGGAAGCACATAAAACCAGGATAAAACCAGGATTTCGTATTTGAGAATTTAGTAGTTTTGGGTCTCAGGAGGCCAAGTTCCCAAAAAGCCAAGAATTTGGAGAAGAAAGCGCATAAAACCAGGATAAAACCAAACTCAGTTTCATTTGCAAATGCATCCCAGCTAATAAGACAATTGTCTTCCCTGTATCAAACAATTTCTTTAATCAGTCACATTATACATACATACATGCATGCATGCATACATACATATCAGTGGTGAAATCCAATTTTTTTTACTACTGGCTCTGTGGGCGTGGCTTGGTAGGTATGGCAGGGAAAGGATACTGCAAAATGCCCATTCCCTCCCCACTCCAGGGGAAGGATACTGCAATGCCCATTCCCTCCCCACTCCTGGGGGAAGGATATTGCAAAAACTCCATTCCCACCCCACTCTGGGGCAAGCCAGAGGTAGTATTTGTAGGTTCTCCAAACAACTCAAGATTTCCGCTACCGGTTCTCCGATGAACCAGTGTACCTGGGGAGAGGTTAAAAAAATATCCACATGGTGCTTCAAAAAACAACTTGCACCTGAACTGATATCAGCAAGATCAAGGAGATGGTGTTGGACTTCTGGAGGAAGAGAGAGGAACCTGCCACATTTTACATCGAGGGAGGCTGTACAGCGAGAGCTTCCTCCTTTAAATTCCTGGGAGTCCATCTCAGCAAAAACCTCACCTGGAAAAACAACACAATCCAGGTGGTCAGGAAGACCCAACGAAGTCTCCGTTTCCTTAGAATCTTGCGTAAAAAACAGGGTGGAACAACAACGACGACGACCTCCTTTTACCGGTCCACAACAGAAAGCGTCCTCACCTATTGCATCACAGTGTGACGGCCACAGATAGAAAAACACTAGAGGGCGGCGAGCACAGCACAAAAAATCGTGGTCCATCCACCGATACCACTAGAGGAGATCGCTAGGGCTCGCTGCCTTAGACGAGTGAGGAAAATCCTCAGGGACGACTCTCGCCCTGGTCACCACTTCTTCATCCTCCAACCATCGGGAAGGAGATATAGAAGCATAGCCAGCCACAGAAACAGGCGGAAGAAGAGTTTTTAATCCGTGGGCTGTCACGACTCCTGAATGTGAAATAACATCATAACTACCGTTTCCCCCAAAATAAGATTTCCCCTGGTAATAAGCCCAGTCGGGCTTTTGAGTGCATGGCAATAAGGCCAAGCACTGATTTCTGGGTTCAAAATAATATAAGACAGGGTCATATTTTCGGGGAAACACAGTAGATAGATAGATAGATAGATAGATAGATAGATAGATAGATAGATAGATAGATAGATAGATAGATAAACTGATAGATAACTGATAGCTGATAGAATAGATATTGATAACTGATAGTTTGTAGCTGATAGATGAATAGATAGCAGAGAGAGAGAGATAGCAGATAGATAGATAGCAGATAGATAACTGATAGATTAGATAGCTAGATACCCTGTTTCCCCAAAATAAGACATCCTCTGATAATAAGCCCAATTGGGCTTTTGAGTGCATGGCAATAAGGCCAAGTGCTTATTTCAGGGTTCAAAATAATGTTAAGAGAGGGTCTTATTTTCAGGGAAACACGATAGATAGATAGATAGATAGATAGATAGATAGATAGATAGATAGATAGATAGATAGATAGATAGATAGATAGATAGATAGATAGATAGATAGATAGATTAAATATAGATAACTGATAGCTGGTAATAGATAGATAGATAGATAGATAGATAGATAGATAGATAGATAGATAGATAGATAGATAGATAGATAGATAGATAGATAGATAGATGATAGATAGATATAGATAGAAAGATAGATAGCAGAGAGAGATAGTAGATAGATATACAGATAGAAGGATATAGATAACTGATAGATTAGATAGCTAGATACCCTGTTTCCCCCAAACTAAGACCTCCCCTGATAATAAGCCCAATTGGGCTTTTGAGCGCATGGCAATAAGGCCAAGCGCTTATTTCAGAGTTCAAAAAAAATATAGGACAGGGTTTTATTTTCGGGGAAACATGGTACATAGTACAATGGATTTACAGGGCCGGTGCAACGTGTAACATGTTCACACAAGTGCAATAGGACTGGGTGTTTTGTTAATGTGATTTATTGGTTTACGGATTTTCTGTCTTCATTGTGAGTTGTGTTGTGTTGGGGGTGTGTGTGCACTGAGGGAGCTTCACCAATCTCATTGCACGTATGTTGTGCACCGACAATACAGATATTTGAAATTTGTAGGAGGAAGGGAGAGATTTCCCGAAATAAAACGAAGCCACTTCAAGAGGGATGAGCCCTATTCCCGCTGACTAAAGATTTTGCGGCTGTAGGGACAGGAGGATGGGGGAGGCAGGCATGGAAGGGGGCCTTCTCGCAATTCCTTCCTGCCAATTGACTAGCATTTCCAAAATGGATGTTTTCCGTCCTTCTGTCGTCCTCCTTCCTGTCTCGCTCCTGTGCGGCTCCCAACGGACGGCAAAACAATAAAACAAGGAAAAACTCTTGACACGAACTCGGCCCCAGAGGGCCTCAGCCGAGCACATTGCGCACGTCGGATGAGTCGCATGTTCGGTGTCCTTGTTTTGGCACAGGAAAGTCTCGGGAGAAACGTGGCTGGTCTTAAGAAAGGTGTCGCTTGGGAGAAACAATAGGCTTAGATAGTGAGAGCTGTAGAGGTAGTCCTTGACTTATGACACAACCGGGGTAGGAAGCAAGGAATTTTTGAAAACATCTCCGCCAAATGTTGGAAATGTGATCAGATACTGGGTCCATATTATTTGGGCACTTCCACCACTTCCATGTGGTGGAAGTGCCCAAAAGCAAAAAAATATTGGACCAAAATACATACGTGGTTAGAAAAAAAAAAAATCATAAAGCAACATACTGACTTTTTTGACCCGAATTATTCCTGTCGGGTATTTTACCAGAACTGTATAATAAAAGGAATACACATCCAATTTTATATGTGTTAACAGCAGTGTACAACAGTGGAAAAACGAAGAGATCCCTCCAGATCGAAGTGTTATAAAAAAAAAAAATTAGAATGCGCAGAGATGGATAGATTAACATTAAAAATAAAAGAGAAGGAAGAAACGGAATATTTCTTAACATGGGATTTGTTTCGCCAATGACTAACAAACAGAAAAGAGATTAGAAATGAAAAAGATTAAGAGAACGATTAATCACATAACAAAATCTTTCTAGTACGGATAAAATAATGTCAATAAGATTAGGTGACCATTATTAATGATATGCATATCGTAACTACTACATTTGTTGTTCTTTTTGTCATTCAAAACGAATTGTACTCGGACAACACACTTCGTATAAATATTGAGGTTTTTTATGTTTATGAAAGAAAATGATACTGAAATGAACATAGATTTAAAAATTAAAATAAAACCAATCTCATCTAATGTTTTAATTCCTTCTCTGTAGATGAAGGCTTGAGTCTTAGCAGCGTGCTGGGAATTGCCTTTGGGGCTTTCCTGATCGGAGTCCTGCTCACCGGGGCGTTGTGGTACATCTATTCTCACACTCGTAAGTTGTGATTGCTTCCAAGGAACGCTTGTTTGCATGATGGAGACGGGGTGGGGGAATGGCACACATCCACCGACATGAATCCCCTTTAGAGGTGAATGTGGTCAGAGCTCGACAATCTAAGGGGGGGGGGAGGGTGTTTGCAGGCACCAGAAACTGATTTCTGCTTTGTGGTCGCTAGTCCTCATGATTCTAAAGGAACATAGTTATAACGGGAACATCACAAGCTCTTCGGCCATCAGTTTAACTCAAGATGACCAAATGGAGCAGGAGGTTAAAAGCAATGATTTATCCGGAGATGCATTTTCCATACGGGACCCCTCTTATCTTTATTCGCCCGTCTTCCCCTCCCTGTCGGTCCCTCCAATTCCCAACAGGAGACATCCGGTCCCGTTTTGCATATTTTCCTTAGTAATCTCTGGAAAAATGGAGGAGCTGCAATCGCTGAATCTTTATCTGCTTTTTGTGATGGTCTGGCAAGGTTTACCCCTGGCTGGAGAAGGCAGTGGGAAAGCATTCGGTCAACCCCGTTGGGATTTCGCAAAGCCAACAGCCCGCCATGTGTCTTCTGTCTCCTTGTCAGCTCCCAGTTGGGTCCAGCATGGGAAATTTTCCCCCGTAGAAGACCGTTATCTGTAGCTCGGGGTTGAACTGTGGGATTCCCTGGTGCCTTCTGGAGTTGAGTTGTTGGCTTGCAGATGTCTCATAATCCAATTAGAGATCATCATCATCAGAAGAGAGTTGGACAGGACCTTGGGGGTCTGTACCACTGCAGACAAATGGTTGTCCAATCTCTTCTTAAAATCCTCTGGTGATGGAGCATTCACAGCTTCTGGAGGCAAGCCGTTCTACTGATTGATTGTTCTCCCTGTCAGGAAATTCCTCCTTAATTTTAGCTTGGTTCTCCCCTTGATTAGTTTCCATCTGTTGCTTCTTGTCCTCCCCTCAGGTGCTTTGGAGAATAGATTGACCCCCTCTCTTTTTTGTGGCAGCCCCTTAAATATTGGAAGACTTGAAAGGTCTACCAAGTTTACCACTCACTACCATGTCGCCCCCGCCCCCCCGTCCTTCTCTTTACCGGGTCCTCTTGATGCTATCTAGATGGGTCGTGACACAGCTGCTAACAAACAACTCAACTGAGAGAGCCCCAAGGATTCTAGAATTCTCCCCCACCTGGTACCTTCTCCTAACAGCATGTCCCTTTTTTATTTGTATTATTTTTTTTGGAAAAAAGTTTTTTTTATTTTTATTTTTCATCAACATGTTTAAATGTACAGTCTTTTTTCCATCCTTATCCATTGTTCGTTCATCTTCTTTAACTTCCATTAGGTAATTAATTAATTGTTTGTTCTGGTCTGCTCTTTTACCATTTCCTTCTTGTTTTACTACAGCTTTCCTTTTTCCCTTCCCTTCTTTCTCCTCCTTTCTTTCTTCTTTCCTCATTCCTCCTCTCCTCTCCTTTCCTACTTCCTTTCCTCTTTCCCCTCTCCGCTCTTCTTCCTCCCCTTCTTACCCTCTCCCTTGCTCTTCTTTCCCCTTCCTTCTTCCTCTCCTTTTCCCATTCTTCTTTTCACTTCTTCTCACCTCCCAACTCTCCTACTTTCCTCTCTCTACTCCTCCCCTTTTCCATTCCTTTGTTGTTTCCTTTTTTAATTCAATCTGAGATGGTATTCGAGCAGTCGCGATTTCTATTTACACACATCTTCATTTCCAATTTCATTTTTTACTTGACTATTATTCCTCTAGTATTCCTGTACATTTTTTTAATCAATCCATGTATCACCTAGGTATAACATTTGTGCTATCCTCTTCAAAGTTTACCATTATTTTTTTAAAAATTTGATTTATATGCCACCCTTCTCCGGAGACTCAGGGCGGCTTACAGTGCGTTAAGCAATAGCCTTCATACTTTTGTATATTTATATTTATACAAAGTCAGCTTCTTGCCCCCAACAAACTGGGTCCTCAATTGACCTACCTTAGAAAGGATGGAAGGCTGAGTCAACCTTGAGCCTTGTGAGATTCGAACTTACAGTAATTGCAGACAGCTGATATTAATCACAATGCTTTAGTCTGCTGAGCCACCAGGCCCGTTTTAATTGGCGTCCAATGTCAGATGGAAGGATGGAAGGCTGAGTCGACCTTGAGCCTGGCTGGGATTGAACTCGCAAGTAATTGCAGCAGCTGGATCTTAAATGCTGCCTTGGTAGGAGGCATTACTCCCCTACACTACTCAGGCTCTTAAAATATATATTTACCTTTCCTTCTTTCATTTAATTTTAATATACAACAACATATTCATCTCAAAGGTTCTCATCTTTATCCTGTTTATTATCTATACTCACTTTCTAACCGTTGATAAAATTTCAGCAAAGTGTTGTAATACTCCGACTAGGTTTCCCATTCACTTCCCTGTCGTCCCCAGTCCTTCTCTTTACCAGGTCCTCTTGATGCTATCTAGATGGGTTGTAACACAGCTGCTAACCAACAACTCAACTGGGAGAACACCAAGGATTCTAGAATTCTCTCCCACCTGGTAGCGTCTCCTAACAGCACGTCCCTTTTTTATCGCTTCCAACCCATTTCAGGTCCCATCACCAAAACCCAACCAGCCTTGGCAAATCCGCCTGCATCGGAGAGTAGCAGCACCAATCACAGTTTGGGAAGTACCCAGAGTACTCCCTGTTCCACCAGCAGCATGGCATAGCACCCCCCTGGAAACGGGGGAAAGCCCACAAGGACTTCTCAGAGGGAAAAGATATCAGGGACTGCGGAGCGGATGGATTCCAAGGTTGGCGAGGAAGGGATCATCTCCAAGCCAAGCGGACCTCGGTTCTTCCTCTTCCTACATCAAAAAGCTGGGCATTTCCAACCAGCAATTTCAAAAGCGACTTCTTGGAAGCCATCGGGATGGGTTGAAGGGCGCAGGGGTCCCGCCGTCTTAATCTGGGACTAGCCATCGGATCCCCATCGATGTGTCCAGGGCTGCCGAGGTCTTCAAGATTGGACTGTTGGATTAGATTCTTCTCGTGTTAGGCACTAAGTAGTGAGTAGGAGGACAGGTGGTGGAATTCAATTTTTTTTCCCCTACCGGTTTTGTGGGTGGGTGGGGGCTTAGTGGGCGTGGCAGGGGAAAGATATTGCAAAATCCCCATTCCCACCCCACACCAGCGAAAGGATACTGCAAAATCCCCATTCCCTCCACACTCCAGGGGAAGGATACTGCAAAGTACCCATTCCCTCCCCACTTCAGGGGAAGGATACTGCAAAATTCCCATTCCCTCCCCACTCCAGGGGAAGGATACTGCAAAATCCCCATTCCCACTCCACACCAGGGGAAGGATACTGCAAAATTCCCATTCCCTCCCCACTCCAGGGGAAGGATACTGCAAAATACCCATTCCCACTCCACACCAGGGGAAGGATACTGCAAAATTCCCATTCCCTCCCCACTTCAGGGGAAGGATACTGCAAAATTCCCATTCCCTCCCCACTCCAGGGGAAGGATACTGCAAAACACCCATTCCCTCCCCACACCAGGGGAAGGATACTGCAAAATCCCCATTCCCACCCCTCACCAGGGGAAAGATACTGCAAAATCCCCATTCCCTCCCCACTCCAGGGGAAGAATACTGCAAAACCTCCATTCCCACCCCACTCTTGAGGCCAGCCAGAGGTGGTATTTGCCAGTTCTCCGAACTACTCAAAATTTCCACTCCCGGTTCTCCAGAACCTGTCAGAACCTGCTGGATTTCACCCCTGGTTGAGACCCTATGGACTTTTGCTAATTTGTTAACCAGAGTGGCAGCTGACCTCGCTTCCAAAAGAAACCAGGATAAACTAGGTTTGGGTAGGTTTGCTTTGTCTCCTGTCTAAAACCCTTGAGACTAAAGTATTGTCTGAATCAGGAATCCCCCCAAGATTGAAAAGTGTTACCTTCTCGTGGGCCTGTCCTCCAGCTCTCAAAGTCCAACTTTGGTGGTGGGCCAAAGCTTTGGGCCATCATCTACAGAGGTCTTACAAGGGCCATCATAACGCCAGGAATTTCCACTCCCCTTTTTGACGGATCTGGAGTTGACCTTCCAGCGAGATGCACCCAACTGGGATTCCCATCAACTTTCAAGAGTGAAGACGCTGGGGATCATGGGAATGAGCGGCCACCTGAAAAATAGCCACTTTCTCCTTAAGAGAACAGCAAAGGGTCCGCTCCTCTTAAGATTGGCATGGCAGCCACCTTTCATGATAGAAGCAGCAAGAGTTGAACGGGGGGTCAGACTAGAAGGCCTCTGAGGTCCCTTCCAATTCCGTTATTCAGTTAAGTCAAAGAGTTAATGCAGGAGGGCAGCCCCCCCCCCCTCAAGATAATGGCAAATCATATCCCTGGATTTTTGGGCACGTCCGCACCCCGCTTCATTGGGTTTTCACACACCATGGGCTGCCCCAAGAATTAATCCAAATTATACTCACTTCAGCCAGTTTGTGTGAAAAGAGCTAATAGCCTTTTTAGCCTTCCTCCTCGTTGTAAAAAGGACTCGGGGGCCACCTCTGTTCTGAAAGACGTATAATTGTACGTATATAAATAACTATACATAGAATATATTTTGTAAACTGCATACAGGGAAATAATACCGCGCCTACTCACCAATGTCAGTTCTGCTTGTTGTTATTTTAAACTCCTCGGACGGACGAAGGGGCTAAAACAGGATCCCAGAGGCCGTTAAATTGAGGGGTGGGGGAAGCCCACAGGGGAAACTGAGTCACGCCTGCCAACGTCCCACCAGATGCATTTCCGATCAACGTCAAGAGCCCAGCAGGAGCTGCTCCAGCTGCAAATACAGATGCTTGGAAACTGTCTGGGTTTGATTGACATATGCAAATAAGGATAGGGTGTTTTAGAGCAGACTTTTGTCGCCCCCTGGAGGCCAGGATGTGTTATTTTCGGGCCCCCTGTTGGATGGTTTTAAAAATGCATGTTGAAAGACTCCGAAAAGGAGCAGCTCAATGGATCAGTTCCCGTTAAAAGCATGAAACATGTAACAAACAGATGAGCCAAGAATTCCAATTTGTCGTGTTTCATTTATTCATTTGGAGCATTTATTCGCTTGGAATCTGAGTCTCTTGTCAGTTTTTTTTTTCCCCACTTCTTCCCCCATTATTCCAAAATTTACGCTGTCAGTTTTTACAAAGAATGCTCAAAAGAGAAACAAATTAAAGACTTTTAAAAATAGCTGTAAACAACGTTAAAATAAAGAGCACATTTTCTTCGATAAATTACTTTTATAAAGTCAGCATGGTCTACATTTCCTGCTCCTTGGCCGAGGAGGAAAGGGGGACAGGAAGGAAGGGAGAGACCCCCCCCCCCCGGATATTAGGGAAGCAGGAAAATTATTATTATTATTCTTTAAAATAACAGTCGCCATCTGTTTGGTGCTTTGAGAAAGTCAAAAGATCACCCCACCCACTCTGGGGGGAAAAAGAAAAATCCTAGAATTGCATCAGTGCAAGACAAAAGATTCCAGTTAAACGGCTTGCAAATTCCAGAGGGAGGGAGGCAAGAATTTAAACAGAAAGAGTTTGCAGGCTCCATTTGCAAGATATTCAGAGAATGTACGCTCAGCAATCGGCTGCTTAAGACAGGAGGGAGGCTGGTTTTGCCTATCTTGAAATCCTGCAAAAGAAATTTGAAACCACCCCAGAAAAGGAGGCCAAGGGGCTGCAGGGAAGGGTGGGGGTGGGGAATCTAGGGGCAATTTAATCCAAACTTTTATGCAACTTGGAGAGGCGGGCATTACATTGCTTAAAAAGAGGATTTCATCCAAGTTTAGCAATCCTTCTTTTGGGGGTGGGGGAGGGGAGGAAGAATTCACTAGATCTGAAGCGAAGTCCTAAAGAGAAATAGAAACGCACCAGAAAAAAGAATGGAAAATGGGAAGGAAGGAAGGGAGGGAGGGAGGGAGTGGGAAGAAGGGAGGGAGGGAGGGAAAGGCAGGGAAGGAAAGGCAGAAGGGAAGGGAAGGAAGAAGGGAAGGGAAGGCAGAAGGGAAGGGATGGGAAAGGAAAGGAAAGGAAGAAGGGAAGGGAAGGGAAGGGAAAGGAAAGGAAAGGAAAGGAAAGGAAAGGAAAGGAAAGGAAAGGAAAGGAAAGGAAAGGAAAGGAAAGGAAAGGAAGGAGGAAGGGAAGGGAAAGGAAGAAGGGAAGGGACAGAAAAGAAGGGAAGGGAAGGAGGAAGGGAAACGAAAAAGGAGGAAAGGAAAGGAAAGGAAAGGAAAGGAAAGGAAAGGAAAGGAAAGGAAAGGAAAGGAAAGGAAAGGAAAGGAAAGGAAAGGAAGGAGGAAGGGAAGGGAAAGGAAGAAGGGAAGGGACAGAAAAGAAGGGAAGGGAAGGAGGAAGGGAAAGGAAAAAGGAAAGGAAAGGAAAGGAAAGGAAAGGAAAGGAAAGGAAAGGAAAGGAAAGGAAAGGAAAGGAAAGGAAAGGAAAGGAAAGGAAAGAAGGAACGGATTGCAAAGAGAAGCTAAGCTAGCTTTACTGGTCTCCCTCCTTTCGTAACTCTCACTGCCCACAAGGGAGTTTCAAAAATGAAGCCTTGCAGCCATTAAAGTGTTTTTAACCCAAAGTATTTGCAGAAAGAAGACAGCGAAAGTTTGGGCAACACAGAAGCCTCTCAAGAACACCCAAAAGTTCCCCTAAAATTAAGGGGAGGCCGATCCAGGGAAGGCTGCCAATGTGGGAACGTTTTGATCAGGTTTCCACGTATGCATGCACGCACCCCACCTCTCCCCTCAAACCGTCTCAATTCCTCTCGCGGAACGCAGGCAGAATTCTCCCGGTGGGTTAAAAGAAGCTGACACTGGGGAGCTACAGTGCCCATCAACCACAGCCCATCCCGCCTAGAGGGAAGGAAGATGGGAGAGGTAATCTGACAGCCCCACGTTTCAGTAAGAATAGATATGGGCAATGGTGGAGTACCATTCCAGGAAGGGGGGCGGTTGAAATGCTTGGTCCCACCGTCCCGAAAATTATCGAAAGTTTTGGCAGCTCGTTGGAAGAACACGGTGACTCTTTCTCTCCCCTTCCCCCCAAAAAAGGCACTTGGATCTCAAGGGGGATCAGCCCAGGGATACCCCCCATCCCAAAACCGGTCCATGCCCTAATATCGGTCCGCCTAAGCCTGCTTTTCTGGACTCGGCTGCAGTGGGCACCAAGCACGCAGACGCATCGTACCCTATACAACAGGTCCTTTTTGGATGTCCACCACCCCAAAATGGAGGTCCAGAAGTAGAGATGGGGAGCTCAAAGGTGGGGGAGGGGGGACCGTTTGTGACAAGTGAGTAGCAGCGTCCCGTCCCCCCCGAGGGTAGCCTAACGGATCAAGGCAGCGAGTGATCAAAGATGGAGATGGAAAAGGTGGAGGAACATCGGCGAACGAGTGAGTTGAGAAGGCACGTGGGAGTCTCAGAGGCGTGGTGGCTTGTATCTTGCCTCGGGTTGTGCTGAGGGATATCATGTGTGGACGCATCCTGTCCATTGCTTGAGGCTGGAGGAGATGGTTGACTTCCACAAGAAGGTCCCCGCTTGGTTATGAGAAGAAGGACCATGTCTCCAAGCTTGTGAAGCAGCCGGACCTCAAGTGGTTCAACCATCAGGCAAGATGCCACCAACCACAGCTGTCTGGAGTTCGATTCGCTTCGGTCAAGGATTCAACCCGGACCTCCCAGGAATGGCATGGTTGGACGTGCCCCATGATGCCACACCACGGATAGGAGCGACATATGAAAGCCTTTGCTGCCTTATCCACGTTGGCAGAAGGCGGCATCCAACGGACCTACTGAGAAAGGTTGGGATCCAGCAGCTTCAAAACGCCCCCGACCAGATGTAGACTGCCCGTCACGAGGACACGGATGGCCACGGCTTCCTTGAGCAGAACGGCCCCGCTGCTGGCCACGGGGTGGGGGTGGAGTCCCTGGGGCACCAGCGCTGGCAAGTTTGGGTCCCGGCCTTGGGTGATCCATTGCAAAGCGTGCGAGATGCAAGGGAAAACCAAGGAGTTGGAATTGAGCGGGCGGGTAGAGGAGGCGGCGAAGATCGGGGCGCTGTGATGCAGGGGTTGCTTCAGCCAGCCCCCCACCTCGGGCAAGACGGGGAACCAAGGATCTTGCGTCAACTTGGCCTCCATCAGCCGATTCCAGTGGGTCTGATTCTGTAGGCAGCGGGTCAGGACGTTCTCCAAGGTGACGTTGAAATTCTGCTGATCTGGAGAAGATTTGAAAAAAACAACAACAACAAAGTAGGCATGGGGAGAAGTCAGAATGAGGCCCCCTCCTCGCTTCTCCACACTTCAGTATTTTGCAAATATTGTCAGGAAAGCCATAGACCAGGGTGTCAAACTCAAGGCCCAGGGGCTTAAATCTGGCCCACGGGGCTGCCCTGGAAACAGCGAAGGACTGGCCCCAATGAAAACAGAGCTCGAGTGCTGCGTACAGTCTGCTCGAACTCCCGTTTTCGCTGGCAGAGGGTTGCAAGAGGCCGTTGCACTTGAAAACGGAGCTCGGGAGCCCATTTTCACTGCCAGAGTGCTCGGGCCACCACAGGTGCCCCTGACACGGGTGACGTCGAGCTGACCACGCCCACCCCGGGCCCCTCAAGTTCAAACACAACCCTCCATGAACTCGAGTTCGACACCCCTGCCATAGACCGATGACGCCTTCAAAGAGGTGAAATGCTCCCGGTTCGGACCGGATCGGGCGATCCGATAGCGATCGCGGCGGGTGGTTCGGCGATCCGGTAGCGATGACGGAGCAAAGCTCCGCCCACCTGCCCGAGTGTCATTAGACTTCCTGGTTTGAACCAGGAAGTAATGTGTTTTTTTACTTCTACGCATGCGCAGAAGATTTTGAGCATGCATAGGAGGCATGTGACGCACAAATGCCCTTACAAACCGGTAAGGAAGGTAAGTAGATGTCACCCTTGCCCCTTCGGTCCTTACTTAGAACTTAGAATCGCTTTATTGTCGCTCTGAATGCACAATCAACGGCCATACATTAAAAATGACATTTCCGTTGCATACAGAGCTCTCAACGGGTGACCCACTCCAATATAGATTACAGAAGGGTGACAAAATAAATAAATAAATAAATAAATGCAAAAGTAGGCATATACTAATATTCCTGGTGGCTCAGCAGACTAATGCATTGTGATTAACTCCAGCTGTCTGCAATTACTGTAAGTTCGAATCTCACCAGGCTCAAGGTTGACTCAGCCTTCCATCCTTTCTAAGGTAGGTCAATTGAGGACCCAGTTTGTGGGGGCAATAAGCTGACTTTGTATAAATATACAAAAGTATGAAGGCTATTGCTTCATGCATTGTAAGCCGCCCTGAGTGTCCGGAGAAAGGGCAGCATATAAATCAAATTTTAAAAGAAGAAAGAAAGAAAGAAAGAAAGAAAGAAAGAAAGAAAGAGGAAGGAAGGAGAGAAGGAAGGAAGGAAGGAAAGAAAGAAGACGGAAGGAAGGAAGGAAGGAAGGAAGGAAGGAAGGAAGGAAGGAAGGAAGGAAGGAAGGAAGGAAGGAAGGAAGGAAGGAAGGAAGGAAGGAAGGAAGGAAAAAGAAAGAAAGAAGAACATTCAGCTGCCTGCAATTATTGTAAGTTCGAATCTCACAGGCTCAAGGTTGACTCAGCCTTCCATCCTTTCTAAGGTAGGTCAATTGAGGACCCAGTTTGTGGGGGCAATAAGCTGACTTTGTAAAATATACAAAAGTATGAAGGCTATTGCTTAACGCCTTGTAAGCCGCCCTGAGTCTCCGGAGAAAGGGCGGCATATAAATCAAATTTTTAAAAAAAGAAGAAAGAAAAGAAGGAAGGAAGGAAGAAAGAAAAGAAGGAAGGAAGGAAGGAAGGAAGGAAGGAAGGAAGGAAGGAAAGAAAGAAATAGAAAGAAAGAAAGAAGAACATTCAGCTGCCTGCAATTACTGCAAGTTCGAATCTCCCCAGGCTCAAGGTTGACTCAGCCTTCCATCCTTTCTAAGGTAGGTAAAATGAGGACCCAGTTTGTGGGAGCAATAAGCTGACTTTATATAAATATACAAAAGTATGAAGGCTATTGCTTCACGCATTGTAAGCCGCCCTGAGTCTCCGGAGAAGGGCGGCATAGAAATCAAATTTAAAAAATTAAATTAAAAAAAGAAATATTCAGCCGGTTCAGATAGATTTGCCTGAATTGCTAGCGGATATTGAAGGTGGGCCCGCCCACCTTCCCCTGGCTTTATGCCATCCTTTTGAGGCCGGGCGCAGGTCAGGAAGGCCCTCGCAGGCACAAACTGGGCACATGCTTGTATGCTCGCTTCACGAGCGTACACGGCGAACCAGTAGTAACATAATCGGAAACCCACCGCTGGCACATACTCACATATATTATATGACGGGGAGAAATCTCAAAACTCCCCTCAACACCTACCTGCGTTGCCCACCGTCGATACCTCTGTGTAGTTGGGGCAGAAAACGGCGTAATCAAAATGGCAGGGCTGCAAAAAGAGAAAACAGACAAGAGGAGTAAATCAGGTTTAGCGTCGTTGTCCCGTTTTGGGTGGTTGGTCCTTAAAAGGAATCGCGTGCAACCTGGAGGGACGGGGAGATGGTGGGGATGAGAAGACTCAGCTCACCTGCAAAAGTTTCAGCAAAGCCGCCGTATCCCGGTCTCCCGTCACGTTGAAGAGCAGCACTCGGACTTCGGAACCGCTGAAAATGCAGGGAAAGAAATGGTTATTTAATCAGCCGTTCGCTGCATTTTGTCCTTCTTTCTTCCTTAACTACTTCCTTCCTTTCCCAATCCTCTCCTTAACTCCTTCCTTCTCTCCCTTCCTTACTTTCCTTCCTTCCCTCCCTCTTTTCTTCCTTCCTTAACTCTTTCCTTCCTTTCCCAATTCTCTCCTTTCCTCTTTCCCTCTCTCCTTTATTCCCTCCCTTTCCTTCCTTCCTCCCCTTCTTCCTTCCTTCCTTCCTTCCTTCTTCCTTAACTTTCCTTCCTTTCCCAACCCTCTTCTTCCTTAACTCCTTCCTTCTCTCCCTTCTTCCTTCCTTTCCTTCCTTCCCTTCCTTCCTTCCTTAACTTTCCTTCCTTTCCCAATCCTCTCCTTTCTAAACTCCTTCCTTCTCTCCCTTCTTCCTTACTTTCCTTCCTTCCCTCCCTCTTTTCTTCCTTCCTTAACTCTTTCCTTCCTTTCCCAATTCTCTCCTTTCCTCTTTCCCTCTCCTTTATTTCCTCCCTTTCCTTCCTTCCTCTTCCTTCCTTCCTTAACTCCTTCCTTCCTTCTTCCTTATCTTTCCTTCCTTTCCCAACCCTCTTAACTCCTTCCTTCTCTCCCTTCTTCCTTACTTTCCTTCCTTCCCTCCCTTTTTTTCCTTCCTTAACTCTTTCCTTCCTTTCCCAATTCTCTCCTTTCCTCTTTCCCTCTCCTTTATTTCCTCCCTTTCCTTCCTTCCTCTTCCTTCCTTCCTTAACTCCTTCCTTCCTTCTTCCTTAACTTTCCTTCCTTTCCCAACCCTCTCCTTCCTTCTCTCTCTTCTTCCTTACTTTCCTTCCTTCCCTTTCTTCCTTCTTCCTTCCTTAACTTTCCTTCCTTTCCCAATTTCTTCCTTCCCTCTTTCCCTCCTTCCTTCGTTCCCTCTTCTGCCTTCTTTCCTCAACTCCTTCTTTCCTTCCTTCCTTAAATCTTTCCTTCCTTTCCCAACTTCTTCCTTCCCTCTTTCCCTCCTTCCTTCGTTCCCTCCTTCCTTCCTTTCCTCTTCTTCCTTCCTTCTTTCCTCAACTCCTTCTTTCCTTCCTTCCTTAAATCTTTCCTTCCTTTCCCAACTTCTTCCTTCCCTCTTTCCCTCCTTCCTTCCTTCCTTCCCTCTTCCTCCTTCCTTCTTTCCTCAACTCCTTCTTTCCTTCCTTCCTTAAATCTTTCCTTCCTTTCCCAACTTCTTCCTTTCTGCGAGGGGGTGGGGGGGGTGCCTGTCAGCCTTGGAAGCCATATTAGGCCGGAAGCTTCAATGCTGCCACCTCCTCATGTGTGGGAAAGTAGGAGGGGGGATTTAGGAGAGGGGAGTTAGTAGACATAATAGCATTCTTCCTATCGGTCAAGGTCAGGGTGATCCAGCATCTGGAGGAGGAGTGATGAGGAGTTGAGGTGGAACGGACGTTGATTGGAGCATGTGATTGACTGAGGAGAAAGGAGGTGGTTTGGGGAGCTTTGAATTACTAAAGGAAAGCTCGGGTTTTTCAGATTCGGGATTTCCCAGATATGCCAGTTTACCTATTTCTAGTAAAGAGAACTTTGGAAAATGCCTGCTTCCGTGTCTTTACTGGGAGTTGGGGGTTTTCTGGACGCTGACACCTTCTTTCCTTCCCTCTCCTTCCTTAACTCCTTCCTTCCCTCCCTTCTTCCTTACTTTCCTTCCTTCCCTTTTTCCTTCCTTTCTTCATTTCCCAATTTGTTCCTTCCCTCTTTCCCTCCCTCCCTCCCTCCTTCCTTCCCTCCCTCCCTCTTTCTTTCTTCCTTCCTTCCTTAAACTTCCTTCCCTCCCTTTCTTCCTTAAATCTTTCCTTCCTTTCCTAACTTCTTCCTTCTCTTTCCCTCCCTCCTTCCTTAACTCCTTCCTTCCCTCCCTTCTTCCTTACTTTCCTTCCTTCCCTTCTTCCTTCCTTCCTTAACGCTTTCCTTCCTTTCCCAATTCCTTCCCTCCTCCTTCTTCCTTCCTTCCTTAACTCCTTCCTTCCCCTCCTTCTTCCTTCCTTCCTTTCCCAATTCCTTCCTTCTCTCTTTCCCTCCCTCCTTCCTTCCTTCCTTCCCTCTTTTCTTCCTTCCTTCCTTAACCCCTTCCTTCCCTCCCTTTCTTCCTTAAATCTTTCCTTCCTTTTCCAACTTCTTCCTTCTCTCTTTCCCTCCCTCCTTCCTTCCCTCTTCCTTCCTTCCTTCCTTCCTTAACCTTTCCTTCCCTCCCTTTCTTCCTTAAATCTTTCCTTCCTTTCCCAACTTCTCCTTCTCTCTTTCCCTCACTCCTTCTTTCCTTCCCTCTTCTTCCTTCCTTAATTCCTTCCTTCCCTCCCTTTCTTCCTTAGATCTTTCCTTCCTTTCCCAACTTCTTCCTTCTCTCTTTCCCTCCGTCCTTCCTTCCTTAACTCCTTCCTTCCTTCCCTCCTTCTCTTTCTCTTTTCACCATAAAAAAAGGGGGATTTCCAGTCCTAACGTAATGCAAAACCAAAGCCCAGAAATGCAACAATATAGAATCCCCGATCCGTCTTGCAAAGATATTTCCGTTGCTGAGGATTTTCAGCTCTCTTCCCTCCAGCTTCAGAACAGAGATCTCACGCCAACACTCCCACCCCATCCCTGCTTACTCTGTAGGTTTGTCTTCGTTCAGGGCCGCCTGGCGAAACCAACGGATGCAGGCCTGCATACTGCTGGTGGTGTGGGCCCCGTCGATGTACCATGTCACCGGGCCGTGGTGTAGTACCTGGTTACGTCCGAGCCACACGGCCGCTTGCAGGCCTGGAAAGGAAAGCAAAACTCAGCCATGTTGCCTTGTTGACTGCTGAGAACTCTGAAGCCTCCTGATCAGGAACTAAGTTTCTAGCCCTCATGATTCCGGAGGGAATCAGCTAAGAGATGAAGCCAGAATCTGGTAAAAAATAGGGTTTTCTCGAAAACTAATCAGTAGGTTATATACATTTTTATTACGGCATAAAATGGAAGACACGATGATCAAATGAGCAAAAAATTTTAACCATGTGATAGAGCTAGAGAAGCGGGAGAAGATGTGGAGAACGAATATGAGATTGACAATTGCCACGGCATACAAGGAAAACCAGATGAAAATGTTTCATAGATGGCACCTCCCTCCAGCCAGGATTGCGAAAATGTTCTCTAGAAACTTCCCAAAGTGTTGGAAGTGTAACACTACTTATGGAACATACTATCATCTATGGTGGAGATGCCCGACTGCAAAGGAATTCTGGACGAAAATTAAAACTTGGACAGAAGAAATAACTCAAGAATTCAATAGAGGGAGAACCAGAACAGTTTTCGTTAGGAATCTCGATAGAAAATTATACGAAGGAAATACAGTATCTCATATGGCTTATATTGACTGCAGCACGTATGGTATATGTGCAATATTGGAAGAGAGAATGTTCCCCATCCGAAGAGGATTTAATTAAGAAAATTCTGGAATGCGCAGAATTAGATAAACTAACTAAAGAAATTAAGGGAAAAAGAGAATCAAAGTATTATAAGATACGGAGTCGATGGTACGAATGGTTGAAAAATAAGGAAGTAAGTTAAATGAATGAAGAAAGGAGGAGGGGAAATGTGGACGAAGGATAGAGGGAATGAAAGAAAGCAGAAAATGAATGTTATATAAATTAATACTAAAATATCTGTAAATATTGATATATAGAAAGGACCACTGCATACAGCCAAAAAGAAAAGTGATATTTTCTCTCCTTTTTTTGTTGTTTTTATTTTTTATTTTTCTTCTATAAATGTTGTAGGTCTATCTTTTGTTTTTAATGTGTTTAAAAATAAAAAACTTTTTTTTTTTTAAAAAAAATAGGGTTTTCTTTGGCTTAAAAAGGGAACCAATATTGAAAGTCTTTTTGAGTTGGTCCTTTTGTCTCCGGCAAAGCTACGTGTGTGGTTAACCAATATCATGCTAAGCTATGAATGGTGGTTATCAAATGCTGGCTTCACACAACACAGGGACCAAGGAGAAACTTCCTAACCGTGAGGACAATTAACCAGGGGAACAGCTTGCCTTCAGAAACCGTGATTCAGTGATTCAGAATCACTGGAGGCTTTTAAGAAGAAACTAGACCAGGGGTATCAAACCCTTCAAGTTCTATTCTATTCCTATTCCTTTCTATTCCCATTTCTTTTCTGTTTCTTTTCTGATTCTATTCTATTTCTATTCTATTTTTCTTATTCTATTCCTTTTCTTAGTCTACTCCTTTTCCTATTCTATTCTATTCTATTCTATTCTATTCTATTCTATTCTATTCTATTCTATTCTATTCTATTCTATTCTATTCTATTCTATTCTATTCTATTCTATTCTATTCTATTCTTCTTAGTCTATTTCTTTTCTTAGTCTACTTTTCCTATTCTGTTCTGTTCTGTTCTATTCTATTCTTCTTAGTCTATTTCTTTTCTTAGTCTACTCCTTTTCCTATTATGTCCTGCCCTGTCCTATCCTATTCTTCTTAGTCTATTTCTTTTCTTAGTCTACTCCTTTTCCTATTATGTCCTGTCCTGTTCTGCTCTGTTCTGTTCTATTCTATTCTTCTTAGTCTATTTCTTTTCTTAGTCTACTCCTTTTCCTATTATGTCCTGTCCTGTCCTATCCTATTCTTCTTAGTCTATTTCTTTTCTTAGTCTACTCCTTTTCCTATTATGTCCTGTCCTGTTCTGTTCTGCTCTGTTCTGTTCTATTCTATTCTTCTTAGTCTATTTCTTTTCTTAGTCTACTCCTTTTCCTATTATGTCCTGTCCTGTCCTATCCTATTCTTCTTAGTCTATTTCTTTTCTTAGTCTACTCCTTTTCCTATTATGTCCTGTCCTGTTCTGCTCTGTTCTGTTCTATTCTATTCTTCTTAGTCTATTTCTTTTCTTAGTCTACTCCTTTTCCTATTATGTCCTGTCCTGTCCTGTCCTGTCCTGTCCTGTCCTGTCCTGTCCTGTCCTGTCCTGTCCTGTCCTGCTCTGCTCTGCTCTGCTCTGCTCTGCTCTGCTCTGCTCTGCTCTGCTCTGCTCTGCTCTGCTCTGCTCTGCTCTATTCTATTCTATTCTATTCTATTCTATTCTATTCTATTCTATTCTATTCTATTCTATTCTATTCCTTTTCTTAGTCTATTCCTTTTCCTTTTCCTATTCTATTTTTCTTAGTCTATTCCTATTCTTATTCTATTTCTTTTTTTTAGTCTATTCCTTTTCCTATTCTATTCTATTCTATTCTATTCTATTCTATTCTATTCTATTCTATTCTATTCTATTCTATTCTATTCTATTCTATTCTATTCTATTCTATTCTATTCTATTCTATTCTATTCCTTTCCTTTTCTTAGTCTATTCCTTTTCCTTTTCCTATTCTATTTTTCTTAGTCTATTCCTATTCTTATTCTATTTCTTTTCTTAGTCTATTCCTTTTCCTATTCTATTCTATTCTATTTTTCTTAGTCTATTTCTTTTCTTAATCTATTTCTTTTCTTAGTCTATTCCTTTTCTTATTCTGTTGTTCTGTTCTGTTCTGTTCCTCTCCTCTCCTCTCCTCTAATTCTATCCTATCCTATCCTACCCTACCCTACCCTACCCTACCCTACCCATACTTTAAGCTCACTCAAACCCGTGATGATACAGCTTTGAACAAGCTATTCAAAAACCTCTTTATTAAAAGGTTTGGGGAGGCCAAACTGTCACGTCTCTCCCCCGTGACTTTTAAACAGCGTAATTGAATTTTTCCGTTCCTACTCCTCATGTGGCTCTGCACCCCATCAACGGATGTCCTTGGTGGGACCGAGCCAAAAGAAGACTCAACACTGTTGCTTTGTTTCAACCAGGAAATGGTCCTTCTGCCTGGGCTGACTTGATGAATTGCTGAAAGTGAAGGACGGGGAGGGAGGGGCAGGAAATAGGTCAGGAGGCAGCATTGGGGTGGAGGGAGGGATGGAAGAATGGGGAGAGGAGGAGGAGGAGACAACGACATATGATAAGAAACACGAGTTAGATAAGGAGAAAATAGATGAGGAGGATGAGGATATATATATATATATATATATAAAACAAGAAAGAGAGGAGGAGGAGGAGGAGGAAGAGACAGATAAGAAGCAGAAGATAGATAAGAGGAGGAGGAGGAGGAGGAGGAAGAGGAGACAATGACAAATGATAAGAAACACCAGGTAGATAAGAAGAAGATAGATGAGGAGGAGGAGATATATATAACAAGAAAGAGATGAGGAAGAGGAGAAGGAAGAGGAGGAGGAAGAGACAGATAATAAGAAGCAGAAGGTAGATAAGGAGGAGGAGGATGAAATATATTACAAGATGAGGAGGAGGGGGAAGAGACAGATAATAAGAAGCAGAAGGTAGATAAGAAGGAGGAGGAGACAAATGATAAGAAACACCAGGTAGATAAGGAGATTGATAAGGAGGAGGAAGAGGAAATATATAACAAGAAAGAGATGAGGAGGAAGAGACAGATAATAAGAAGCAGGAGGAGGAGGAGGAGGAGGAGGAGGAAGAGACAGATAATAAGAAGCAGAAGGTAGATAAGAAGGAGGAGGGGGGAGGAGGAGGAAGGGGAAATATATAACAAGAAAGAGAAGATAGATAAGGAGAAGATAAGAATAAGAAAGATAAGGTAGATAAGAAGGAGAAGATGGAGGAGGAAGAGGAAATATATAACAAGAAAGAGACGATCGATAAGGAGAAGACAGATAATAAGAAAGATAAGGTACATAAGAAGGAGAAGATGGAGGAAGAAGAGGAAGAGGAAATATATAACCAGAAAGAGAAGATAAATAAGGAGAAGACAGATAATAAGAAAGAGAAGATAGATAAGGAGAAGATAAGAATGATAAGGTAGATAAGAAGGAGAAGATGGAGGAGGAAGGGGAAATATATAACAAGAAAGAGAAGATAGATAAGGAGAAGATAAGAATGATAAGGTAGATAAGAAGGAGAAGATGGAGGAGGAAGAGGAAATATATAACAAGAAAGAGACAATAGATAAGGAGAAGACAGATAATAAGAAAGATAAGGTACATAAGAAGGAGAAGATGGAGGAAGAAGAGGAAGAGGAAATATATAACCAGAAAGAGAAGATAAATAAGGAGAAGACAGATAATAAGAAAGATAAGGTAGATAAGGAGAAGATGGAGGAGGAGGAAGAGGAAATATATAACCAGAAGGAGAAGACAGATGAGGAGGGGGAAGAAGAGAGAGACAAAAGAAACGTAAGGCAGACAAGAAGCAAGAGAAGATAGCTCATGAGAAGGAGGTCCCATACCTTGTACCATGGGCTGGTCCGTCTTAAAAGCAGGTGCCAAGCTTGGAACCTTCTTCGATGGAGCTTCAGAAGTTCGCCACGAGTCCTTCAGCTCGCCGGTATCTGAAAAAAGGAACTATAAATCTAAATAAATCAGGGCACACACACACACCCTTTGTTCCTGACTCTGTCAAGATGCTACGGGGGACTTTCTTTCCATGGGTATCAACCTTCTCTCCCCCAGTCCAGCTCAACCTTGAGAAACCAGGATGATGATCAGGAAGGGTTGGCAGGAGGACACCTTGCCAAGAACAAGCGAGCAATGCGTGTGTCTTTCGTTACCTAGATACCCACAACGGTCCAGCCACATGTGGGACAGCTGGAGGGCTAAAGCAGCGTTGGACCGTTGATGGTCACCGGCTAAACCTAGCTGAAGGAGCTTGCCGTCGTCTTCGAAGTCATCCAGGTCAGGACAGAGAAAAAGCGGGCACTACAGGAGAGAAAGGAGACCCCAAGATTGATTTTCGCTCCATAGAAGCAGCTCAGCCTGCAGCCTGAAAACAGGGGGCTGGACTGAAAGACCTCCAAAGGTCCTTTCCGGCTTAACTTTGAGACTGTCAGGATCGAACTCCTGGCAGTCAGCAGAATTGGCCTGCAATAGACTGCATTCTAATCACTGCAGCACCATGGCAGCGTGACGGAGTTGGGAGGGGCCTTGGAGGTCTTCTAGTCCAACCCTTGCTCAAACAGGAGACCTTACATCATTTATTTCAGACAACGGCTGTCCAGTTTCTTCTTAAAAGTCTGCAGTATTGAAGCACCCACAACTTCTGGAGGCGAGTTGTTCCACTGGTGAATTGCTCTCACTGCTAGGGAAATTTCTCCTTAGTTCTAGGTTCCTTCTCTCCTTGGTTAGTTTCCATCCGTTGCTTCTTGTCTTTTGCAGAAGGGAATTATTTGTGTGTGTGTCTTCATTAAGATAAAGGTAAAGGTTCCCCTCGCACATATGGGCTAGTCGTTCCCGACTCTAGGGGGCGGTGCTCATCTCCGTTTCAAAGCCAAAGAGCCGGCGCTGTTCGAAGACGTTTCTGTGGTCATGTGGCCGGCATGACTCAATGCCAAAGGCGCACGGAACATTACCTTCCCACCAGAGGTGGTCCCTATTTTTCTACTGGCATTTTTTTTACATGCTTTCGAACTACTAGGTTGGCAGAAGCTGGGACAAGTCACGGGAGCTCACCCCGTTACGCGGCGCTAGGGATTCGAACCGCCGAACTGCCAACCTTTCTGATCGACAAGCTCAGCGCCTTAGCCTTTGAGCCACTGCGTCGCACATGTGTCTTCAATAACTTGTCTTAATTGTCATTTAAGTCAGGGGTCTCCCAACTTTGGCCAAGACTTGTGGACTTCCGCTCCCAGAATGTGCCGTGCTGGTTGGGATATTCTGGGAGTTGGAAATCCACAAGTCTTCAGGTGGTCAAAGTTGATCTTCGTGGAAAATCCAAGTCCTAGGAAAGTAGATCCACCAGCTCTGGATTTTCTAGGTTTGTGTGTTAAGTTGTCCATTGTGGCTTCCACCACAATGTGCTCGGTCTTCCTAGAAAAGCTAAAAGAACATCGGTGGATCCGAGGTAACCTTACCTGGCATTCTTCAGCCCTCTGTTTCAGGACTTCTAACGGTCTCTCCGGCTGCGGCACGGTGAACGCAGGCACACCAGGCTGAAAGGCAGATCAGGACATTTAGAGAAATGCTTTAGGAGGCCGAATGTTGTGACCCAGGTCCAAGTAAGTAGTAGGAAAATCAGTCCGTGAAAAAACAAACTTTATTCGAACAGCTGAGAATGACTTCATTCCCAGCGTCGTTCAACTAAATTAAAGCAAATTCCTCCCAACACAAATTCCTCAGTCCTATCGCAAACCTTGGTCCAATTAGGCAAACTGCCAAAGGCCTTTCTTGGCAAACGTTCAGAAGTCCCAGATACAAAAATAAATACAAGACGTAGACGAAGAAGAAGACGAAGCTACCAAAGTTGTTTTATTGCAATGTCCAAACGCTGTTGCTGGTCTGTTTTAAGCTTTATGGGAGGGGCCAATCATCTCTTGGCCCTACTCCTGAGTTGTCCTCTTTGCTTGAGTTGCTTTCTGGCAGCTCTTCTCATGCGTGCACTAGGAACAGGCTCCTCCTGTTCCTCTGCCTCACTCCTATCAGTCTCTGGAGGCTCTGGAGTCCGCACCTCACTCCCCAATGGCCCAGGCCCCATCTCTGCCCCCGAGAGCCCTCATCTGGACCTTCCCCAGCCTCCTGGACTGGCCCATGTTCTTCCTCAGCCTCATTGCTATCCAACTCTGCAGGCTGCTGGCGGACCACAACACCGAAAAAGAAGATTTTTGCTCCCGCAACAAATGTAATCAAGCATTTGGTTCATATCACCATATGTGGTGGACATGCCCCAAAGTTAAGAAAATATTGGATGAAAATACACACGTGGCTGGAAAAAATGATAAAACAACAAATAGACCCTGAAACCAGAGATATTTTTATTGGGCACTCTACCAGAAAAATACGAGAAAAAGACAGCATGTTTGATCTTGCCTATTCTAACCGCAGCTAGAATTGTATTTGCGCAACAATGGAAAAAATGATGAGATTCCGTCTGAGGGGAATGTAATCCAAAAAAAAAAAATTAGAATGTGCAGAAATGGATAGATTAACACTTGCTGTTAGGGATAAAGAAGAAACTGAATATGTGTTTGATATTCTATCAATGGGTAGATAACAGAAACAGAAGTTAGAAAGGAGGAGATAATAAGGAAGGAAACGGGATAGAAGAGAGTTGTTAAAGATGAGGATGTTAAATGTTAAGTATTAATGTTGTTATATTACTATACTGTTATATTATTAATGTGATGGTAATGAACATGATTGTACCCAGAACACACACTGTTTGATGCAAATGGAATGTTATACAAATAAAACAAATAAAACTTTGGGGGGGGGGGGGGAGGAGATGATTTTTGCTCCCGGAACAGCCTCCTGATTGTGAGATTAGAGCTTCACCTCTAGATTATGCACCACTCAGTGAAGGGAATCACTCATCATCCTCTATTAACGACCCCATAGTCTCTTGCAGGGTGCAGTCTGGGCAACTGATTGGAGCTGAGTGTTTACTGGCCAGATGCCCTTCCTGTCGCCAATGCAGAGTTTTGTTTAGCAGATAATATTCTCCCTGTGCCCAGAGAGAGAGAAATATCTGCCTCCACCTAGGATCGAACTCGCAGTCTCCTGATTGTGAGGCGAGAGCTCCACCTCTAGGCCATCGCACCACTCCAAGGACTACTTGCATATGATTTATAGCTTATAGTCCCATGAACACAAAACATGCAAATGATGTAGAGAAAGCTTCTGGATCTTTTGAAGAAATTAAGCCAGGGTCAAAAAATTGAGAAGGATTTTCTTTCTAGCGTCATCAGAGAGCCAAGAGGTTTCCAAGGCTTCTCGTCAAGCTGCTCATGCCCATCTTAATCCCATGAAGGTGGAGAGAGAAGATCCCACCAAAGACCTACCTTGAAGATGCCTCCTTTCTGCCAAGCTATCTTCTCGATGGTGTCTCCCAAGATGCTGGTGTGGTCAATGCCCAAGGAGGAGACCCCACATACTATTGGCTTCCTACAAGAAAGACAAAGAAAAGAAGACTCAATCAATCAATCAATCAGAATAAAGCTGGAAGGTCTTTGAGGTCTTCTAGTCAAACCCCCTGTTACTCGGCACTAGGGTTTCGAACTGCTGAACTGCCGACCTTTCGCTCGACAGCTCAGTGTCTTAGCCACTGAGCCACCGTGTACTAATACACCACGTACTGATAATTTCACTCTCTGAGGGGAGAAAGTGAGATTCTTGACATGGTCCTAGAAAGCCATCAAGAGAAGAATAGATAGCCATCAAACACCAAACTGTTTCTAAACCCCCTTTGAGGGCTAGCAATGAAGCATCCAGAAGTTCAACCTCCATACCTGACAATGTTTGTACAATCGTAGGCGCCCCCGATGCCAACTTCTATAACCGCCAAGTCAACCTGGGAAGAAGATACAAAATATCTCACGGTCTTTATTCCCCCAAGAGGGTTTTGGGTCCTCCAGGTTGTAGACCCATCTATGGATGGGTTGCCTGGCTGGCTGTGGATATGGGAATTACACACAGTCATATTTTGGTCTTCAAGAATGAAGTAATTTATTTAAACCCAACCAGGGTCAGTTCAGACCGAGCCGCAAGTGAGATTTTTATAGAGTTGACTTCTCTGTCTTCAGATCTTCTAAAGAGATTGTCCAAACTGCTCCTCTATCAAGAGAACCACATGGAAACATCAACTTTGGGTTCAACTCAATTTGGGATTGAGTGTGTCCAATGTGGATTCCCTGCAAATCTCCAGATGTTGGACTCTCCAGATCAACATCTGGACAATCACTAGAACCTCACCTGTCTTACCCAAACACATCTATCTTTCCTAATTTTTATAATAGGTACTTTTGGAGCCCAAAATACCTTCTCCTGCAGGAAGACGTGGAAAGCCATGATCGTAAGGAACCGGAAGTAGGCAGGCATGGAAGCATGATGGGAGTCCTGAGAAGATTACAAAGGGGGTTAGGAGGATCTGAATTGGAGCAATGGACTATTAAGGTCTTAAACCCACATTCCGTTGGCCGCTATCAAAATCTAGGTTCAGTCTAAATGAACCTCTTTTGATTTCTGGAATGTGCCTATCTCAAAGACTTGCAAATAATTGAGTGTCTTCTAATTTCTAAGCTAGATCTGGACATGAAGATGGTGATAATTCTTTTTATCCACCAAGCCAGAAAGCTGAGGAAAATATTGGAAATATTGGAGGGTGCACCTTTTCTCCATTTTGCTTGTCCCTTCCATTTAGAATAGAATAGAATAACAGAGTTGGAAGGGGCCTTGGAGGTCTTCTAGTCCAACCCCCTGCTTAGGCAGGAAACCCAACACCACTTCAGACAAATGGTGACCCAACCTCTTCTTAAAAACTTCCAGTGTTGGAGCATTTATAACTTCTGGAGGCAAGTTGTTCCACTGATTCATTGTTCTAACTGTCAGGAAATTTCTCTTTAGTTCTAAGTTGCTTCTCTCCTTGATTAGTTTCCACCTGTTGCTTCTTGTTCTACCCTCAGGTGCTTTGGAGAATAGCTTGACTCCCTCTTCTTTGGGGCAGCCCCTGAGATACTGGAAGACTGCTCTCATGTCTCCCCTGGTCTAACTAAGGAGAATTTTCCCGACACTGAGGACGATTGATCAGTGGAATGGCTTGGCCTTCAGAAGTTGTGGTTGCTTCATCACTGGAGGCTTTTCAAGAAGAGACTGGACAACCATTCATCTGAAATTTTATATGTCTCCTGTTTGGGCAGGTTTTTTTTTTTACTTTTTTACTGCGAGTTCGAATCTCCCCAGGCTCAAGGTTGACTCAGCCTTCCATCCTTCCGAGGTAGGTAAAATGAGGACCCGGATTGTGGGGCAATAAGCTGACTTTGTATAAAAAAGAACACCGCTTAGGGGGGGCCAAAAGCCCTACTAAGCAGGTATATACAAAAGTATGAAGGCTCTTGCTTAACGCATTGTAAGCCGCCCTGAGTGTCCGGAGAAGGGCGGCATATAAATCGAACCAATAAATAAATAAATAAATAAATAATCAATGTTTTATGTTCACCAGTGACACCAAACATACCTTGGTCTCCTCCAACCGGTTATACACCTGCCAGAAATACTTGCTAAAAAGCTCTTGGCTGATCGGCTGACCGTTAATCCGAATCCTCTCGCGGACTTGAACCAGATGGGGTGAACTTGGGGGAAAGAAAGCAGACAACCAGGATTACTTAGATCAAGTTTTGAATGACCATCAGGCCAGGATCGAAAATAAGAAATCCTAGATCGGTGGAAGGTATTTGTTAACTGTAATGAAGTCAGGAAAACTCCACCGATCATTGCCCAGCCAGTTTTGAAATCAG
>CM075968.1:764134-910897 GCA_038048745.1 Coluber constrictor foxii
AAGAGGGGAGGAGGAGAAAGACAAGAGGAGGAGGAGAGGAAGGGGGAGGAGGAGGAGAAGGAGGAGGGGGAGAAGGAGGAGGGGGAGGAGAAAGAAAGAGAAAGAGAAAGAGAAGAAGAAGAAGAAGAAGAAGAAGAAGAAGAAGAAAGAAGAAGAAGAAGAAGAAGAAGAAGAAGAAGAAGAAGAAGAAGAAGAAGAAGAAGAAAATAGGAAAACGACTGTGGCAAAAGAAAGCAAAGTTAGTCCCAAAACACTGAATTTCTACCTAATTTTCCAGCTGGCACAGAAGCTAATCTAAATCCCAACCAGCCCGCAAGGACATTTACCTGTAAAAACCGGTCTTTAAATTGTAGTTGCGCAGAATCCGTTCCGTGAAGGCGCATGCCGAACCCTGATGGGTTAAAAAGAAGGGGGAGGGAATATCAGCCCCCACTCAAACCAGGAAGGAATTCAGGCTGCTCACCACCTTGGCCAACCTGTTTTCCCCTGAACAGCTGAATCCATCGCTAATCAGAATTATTTGAAAATCGGGCCAAGGGGCTGGGAGGAGCCCCTAAGGGCCGGAGGTTGCTGACCCCTTTGCTTCATACCCTGAATTAATTTTAAAAATAGTTTTGTGGTCTTTCCCCAATCATCTTCTCTAGGGTTCTCTGCCAGATGTTGTCCCTTCCAGATATTTTACTTGGACAGAAAGATGTATATAAACTTTGGTGTCCAGGAATGGATTCGAGAATTATTCTCGATCAGTTTTGAAAATGTCTTCTGATGCTAAAAACGGGCCACAGGAGTAATGTGATTTCCCTGTGTTCCAGATTTAATAAACTGTAAGGACTGAATTGTCCTTCCTTCCTCCTTCTCCTTTTTCCCTCTCCTTATTCCCTTCTTTTCCCTTCTCCTACCTACCTTCCTTCCTTCCCTTCCTTTCTCTCCTCTCCTCTGTTCTGTTCTCCTTCCTTCCTTTTTTCTTCCTTCCTTTCCCCTCTCCTTCTCTTCCTTTTCCTCCTTCCCTCCCTCCCTTTCTTCCTTCCCTTTTTCCCTCTCCTTATTCCCTTCTTTTCCTTCTCCTACCTACCTTCCTTTCTTCCCTTCCTCTCTCTCTCCTTCTGTTCTGTTCTCCTTCCTTCCCTCCTTTCCCCTCCTTCTTCTCTTCCTTTTCCTTCTACATCCTTCCTTCCCTACCTTTCTTCCTTCCTTTTTTTCCATCTCATTCCCTTCTTTTCCCTTCTCCTACCTACCTTCCTTCTTCCCTTCCTTTCTCTCCTCTCCTTCTGTTCTGTTCTCCTTCCTTCCTTTTTTCTTCCTTCCTTTCCCCTCTCCTTCTTTTCCTTTTCCTCCTTCCCTCCCACCCTTTCTTCCTTTTTTTCCCTCTCCTTATTCCCTTCCTTTTCCTTCTCCTACCTTCCTTACCTTTCTTCCTTCCCTTTTTCCATCTCATTCCTTCTTTTCCCTTCTCCTACCTTCCTTCCTTTTCTTTCCGTTCTCCTTCCTTCCTTTTTCTTCCTTCCTTCCCCCTCTTCTTCTCTTCCTTTTCCTTTTCCTTTTCCTTTTCCTTTTCCTTTTCCTTTTCCTTTTCCTTTTCCTTTTCCTTTTCCTTTTCCTTTTCCTTTTCCTTTTCCTTTTCCTTTTCCTTTTCCTTTTTCCTTTTCCTTTTCCTTTTTCCTTTTCCTTCCTTCCTTCCTTCCCATCCCATCCCATCCCATCCCATCCCTTCCCTTCCCTTCCCTTCCCTTCCCTTCCCTTCCCTTCCTATCACCTTCCCTTGTTTTATTTATTTGAAACACAGTAATGTCCACAATCCCGTAAGGGATTATCACAGACGTCGTATTTGTTGTTACTCATCACTTGATAAAATTTAAAAACTCTTCAACCTTCCTGCACCCCCACTCCTTACCTTGCCCTTTGTCCCAGTAACATGAATGATGTTGAGTTGATCAGGTCTTCGACCTGCCGAACAAAATCCTGTTTAGTTTTTGCTTTCGGGAAGCGTTACCCCGTACCAGAAATCCAGGAAGGGTAGATCCCACACTTCCTCCGCTCACTGTTTCTCCCCTCCCCCCCAAAAAAGCACAAGAACCTCAAAAATGGGATACCAAAACCCTCACTTCCTCATCGCATGGAATGAGGGAAGCCCTGCCCAGGAGTAAATCCAGCAGGTTTTGATAGGTTCTGGCAAACCTGTAGCGGAAATTTTGGTCAGTTCGGAGAACCGGCAAATACCATCTCTGGCTGGCCCCAGAGTGGGTGGGGAATGGGGATTTTGCAATATCCTTCCCCCAGGAGTGGGGTAGGAATGGGATTTTGCAGAATCATTCCCCTGAAGCGGGGTGGGAATGGGATTTTGCAATATCCTTCCCCCAGGATTGGGGTGAGAATGGAGATTTTGCAATCTCCTTTCCAGGAGTGGGGTGGAAAATGGAGATTTTGTAATATCCTTCCCCTGGAGTGGGGAAGGAATGGGGATTTTGCAATATCCTTCCCTTAGGATAGGGGAGGGAATGGAGTTTTTGCAATATCCTTCCCCAGGAGTGGGGAGGGAATGGGGATTTTGCAGTATCCTTCCCCAGGTGTGGGGAAGGAATGGGGATTTTGCAGTATCCTTCCCCAGGAGTGGGGGAGGGAATGGGGATTTTGCAGAATCCTTCCCCTGGAGTGGGGTGGGAATGGGGATTTTGCAGAATCCTTCCCCAGGAGTGGGAGGGAATGGGGATTTTGCAGAATCCTTCCCCTGGAGTGGTGAGGGAATGGGGATTTTGCAGAATCCTTCCCCAGGAGTGGGGAGGGAATGGGGATTTTGCAGAATCCTTCCCCTGGAGTGAGGAGGGAATGGAGATTTTGCAGTATCCTTCCCCAGGTGTGGGGAAGGAATGGGGATTTTGCAGTATCCTTCCCCAGGAGTGGGGAGGGAATGGGGATTTTGCAGAATCCTTCCCCTGGAGTGGGGAGGGAATGGGGATTTTGCAGTATCCTTCCCCTGGAGTGGGGAGGGAATGGGGATTTTGCAGAATCCTTCCCCTGGAGTGGGGAGGGAATGGGGATTTTGCAGAATCCTTCCCCTGGAGTGGGGAGGGAATAGAGATTTTGCAGTATTCTTCCCCTGGAGTGGGGAGGGAATGGGGATTTTGCAATAACCTTCCCCCAGGAGTGGGGTGGGAATGGAGATTTTGCAATATCTTTCCCCAGGAGTGGGGAAGGAATGGGGATTTTGCAGAATCCTTCTCCTGGAGTGGGGAGGGAATGGGGATTTTGCAATATTCTTCCCCTGGAGTGGGGAGGGAATGGGAATTTTGCAGAATCCTTCCCCTGGAGAGGGGAGGGAATAGAGATTTTGCAATAACCTTCCCCCAGGAGTCGGAGGGAATGGAGATTTTGCAGGATCCTTCCCATGCCATGCCCACAGAACCGGTAGTAAAAAAATTTGGATTTCTGCCCCTGCCCCAAATTTAAAAAAAAACTCATTTTACCTTCAAGCCGGTCCGTTCCAAGAACCCAGCCATCGCTTGCAATTGTAGCTGGGGGTCTCCCCGTTCTCGCTTCACCTGTTCCAGGTAGCTGGCGTTGGTCTGGAGAGTGTTCAGAGTCCGAATGGCATCCTGGAATAGCAAGCAGGCGAGACGTGAGTTTTTTGGTCCTTCCGTTGGAGAAAGGAAATGGTCCAAACTCCCAAACTCCTCTTAAGAATCTCTCTAAGTTTCCCTGATCACCACCACCCCTCCGTTCTCCCCAAAAAGGACACCTGAAATAAGGAGAAATTGGCCTGGGATTCTGATTTTGTTTTGCACGCAACGGTCTTTTCAGAAGAAGGCAACCCCGTGGGAGGAAAATCCCGTTTATTGCAAGATCCTTCCTTGCAAATTTGGGGAACTTCCATGGCTAGAATGCAGGACACCCGCGATCCAACCCTGCTGGACATTTACTATCCGGAGTCCGTCCGTCGTCCTGTCTCTATGAATGTTGTAAGAGAATGAGACAGAGCCAGTTTTCCTTCCCTCTCTGAGCAAACACAACCCTTGACAAACATCTAAGGTAAAACGCACCAGAGTTCACATGGGAATGAACCTTGAAATTTATTCGGAATTGGGTTTTATGGACATCGAGCTAAAAAAGGAAAGACGGAGAAGTCATATTGCACGGACCAAGATGGGAGAATCACGAAACACCCAGAAGAGAAGATTGGGTTGGAAAATGGAGAGGGCTTCGTGGAAATAGCGATGCTGACCAAGTTGGGTCGGGAGGAAAAGGATGAAGGCGGCGTGTGAAAAGCCAGAAACTTTATTTGGGCGTTTCGTGGAAAGGCGAAAAAAGAGGGAAGGGGTGATGTGGGGATTAGAAAGGGTGGAAGAGGAAGGAGAAAGAATTAAGATGGGAATTAATTGATGGGAGGAAGGGTGGAAGTTACAAGTCTGTTTTTTCTTTTTTTTTTCTTTTCTCTTATTTACCATATACTATTCTTAATCTTGTGTACTTTTACTGCACTGACAAAGGAAGGAAGGAAGGAAGGAAGGAAGGAAGGAAGGAAGGAAGGAAGGAAGGAAGGAAGGAAGGAAGGAAGGAAGGAAGGAAGGAAGGAAGGAAGGAAGGAAGGAAGGAAAAAGATGGATGGATGGATGGATAAGAGATAAGGGGAAGGAAGGAAGAAAGGGGAAAGAGAAAGATGGATAGATGGATGGATAAAAGGAGGGAGGAGGGGAAAGATGAGAGGAAGGAAGGAAGGAAGGAAGGAAGGAAGGAAGGAAGGAAGGAAGGAAGGAAGGAAGGAAGGAAAAGATTAATGGATGGATGGAGAAGAGATAAGAGGAAGGAAGGCGAAAGAGATGGATGGATAGAAGGATGGAGGGAGGAGGGGAAATATGAGAGGAAGGAAGGAAGGAAGGAAGGAAGGAAGGAAGGAAGGAAGGGTAAAGAGATGGATAGATATTTGGATAGATAGAAGGAGGGAGGGAGGAGGGGAAAATGAGAGGAAGGAAGAAGGAAGTAAGGAAGGAAAAGGATGGATGGATGGATGGAGAAGAGATAAGGAGAAGGAAGGAAGGAAGGGTAAAGAGATGGATAGATGGATGGATAGGAGGGAGGAGGGGAAGGAAGGAAGGAAGGAAGGGTAAAGAGATGGATAGATAGTTGGATGGATAGAAGGAGGGAGGGAGGAGAAGAAAGATGGATGGAAGGAAGGAAGGAAAAAGATTGATGGATGAATGAAGAAGATGTAAGAGGAAGGAAGGGAGGGAGGGAGGGGAAAGAGATGGATAAATAGATGGAGGGATAGAATGATGGAGGCAGGAAGGGAAAGATGGAAGGAAGGAAGGAAGGAAGGGAAGGAAGGAGGGAGGGAGGAATAGACGAAGGAGAGATTGCCTCAAAGTACTCTACCACACAGAACTAAAATGAGAATTTCCTGACTGAAACACAGGAGCTAAAACCTCAGCAATAAAACACAATCTGTTTATAGCACTCGCATCTCACAGCAGAAAAGAGCTTTAGAGTTGTGCAGGCCAAGAAGCTGGACTTCTCCCAAGGAGACATCAGCCGAGGAAATGGGACATCCTCACATGCACACTCTACTATGCTTGAAAGCCCAGAAACGAGAGCCTTGAAATAAAACAATAAAATTTCAATAACGTGACTCGAGTCCAAAGTTCCTGTATTATGCAGCGTGGACTCAAAATTCCCCCCACCTTCTCCTCAGACAAGGTGGCTCAGCGCTAAGCAATCTGTTTTCTGAAATTATTTCTACCGCTCCTCTGAAAATAAGCCCTAACATGGTTTTTATGTATGTGCCTAATAAACCCCACTTGATAGCCTGCTCCACCACAAGCAAGCCGAAGAACTGGGCCTCCTGTACATGGGGAGGAAAAAAATAAGATATTCCCTGAAAATAAACCCTACTGCCTATTTTGGGACCCAAAAGGAAATAGGACCCAGTCTTATTTTCGGGCAAACATGGTATAATCCTTCTTGATTGCACATCTCCCCAAAAAGCTGCACGGATCAGAGACTGAATCGTGAACCATCAAGGTGTAATGTTTCCAGGTTAACGGTTGTGACCTAGGCCCAGGTAGTTATTACCACACACAATTCGTCCTAAACAAACATATTTTATTACAACAGCTGAGAATTACTTCATTCTCAGCTTAGTCCAAATTAAGTCCAAAACAAATCCTTCATAGACAGTCCTTCGGTCTTATCACCAACCTTTGGCACCCTGCCAAAGGCCTTTCTTGGCAAAGCCCCACAAAAGAGACACCGACAAGAAACAAATGTAGCAATGTTGCTTTCCTATAAAGAGCCCAAGAGTTGCTGCTGCTCTTTTAAGCCTTCTGGGAGGGGCCAATCATCTCCTGGCCTTACTCTCGAGTCATCCTTTTTACTTTAGCTGCTCTTGCCTTCTGGCAGCTCTGCGCATGCGTGCAGTAGGAACCGGCTCCTCCTGTTCCTCTGCCTCTCTGCTGTCTGACTCTGGAGGCTCCGGAGTCCGTGCATCGCTCCCAGATGGCCCTGGCCCCATCTCTGCCTCCGACGCAGAGTCTTCCCCAGTCTCCAGGACTGGCCCATGGTTCTCCCCAGCCTCCTCACCGTTCGACTCTGCTGCCAACTCTGGAGGCTGCTAGCGGACAATAGAAACACCAGATTCCTTTCTCCACACTCCTAACAGAGGGACCGGAAAACATTTCTAGGGACTTTGTCGGTACGAAGGAAGTTTATGCTTTGGAAACCATCGAAATCCAGAATACAACAAAGGGACAGGGAAATATTGACCAAGGTGTAAAATTGGCAGGTTTTTGAAAGCACTAGCTGGTTCACGCAGGGACATTGTGTACGCCATGCCTTGAAAACCTTCTAATGTTTCCATGTGCGCAACGTCTTTTGCACCATCTGTGCACTGAATGTGTACAAACGGCCGGAGTCGATCGACCTGCGCGTCACACAATGTGTACAAAACTAGTCTTTTCGAAAAAGCCAACAACGCTTGGCACAGCTTGAGACCGCAATCCAGATGGAAAGGCTACTACTATCTCCCAAGTTTTCCTGGAACCAGATCTGCCTGTTCAGATCCGTATCGAGAACTAATCCGCATTCCCTTCGTGCTTTACCGTGTTGTCATTTTTGCAAGCGCAAACAGGATTTGTATTGATTTTCAGCCAGGCGTCGGGCAAACAGGGAAAGGGAAGGTGTTGGGGAGCAGTTTGGCTTTCAAAGTTACTAGTCCTCAACTGACGAACGCAGCCGAGCCTCAAATTTCTGTGGCTAAGCGGAAAATTGGTTAATGGGAATTTTGTCCCATTATATAACCGTTCCTGCTAATGTTGTTAAGCGAATCACCGCAATTCTTAAGTTAGTAACACCGTTGTTAAGCAAATCTGGCTTCCTCATGGACTTTATTAGTATTACTTTGATATTATTATGATTAATATTGCTCTTGCTTTGCGTGTACTGAGAGCGTAGACACAGGAGACAAATTCCTTGTGTGCCTATCACACTCGGACAAATAGAACACACGGTGGCTCAGCGGGTAAGACACTGAGCTTGTCGATCGAAAGGTCGACAGTTCAGCAGTTCGAATCCCTAGTGCTGCATAACGGGGTGAGCTCCCGTTACTTATCCCAGTTTCTGCCAACCTAGCAGTTCGAAAGCAGGTAAAAAATGCAAGTAGAAAAATAGGGACCACTTTTGGTGGGAAGGGAACAGCGTTCCGTGCGCCTTTGGCGTTGAGTCATGCCGGCCACATGACCACGGAAGACGTCTTCGGACACCGCTAGCTCTTCGGCTTTGAAACGGAGATGAGCACCGCCCCCTAGAGTCGGGAACGACTAGCAAATATGTGGAAGGGGAAGTTTTACCTTTTCGTCCTCAATTTACAATGACTGAGCCCAAAATTTACATTGCTAAGTGAGACATTTGATAAGTGAGAACTAGTCTAGTTTCAGAGCAGCTATTTGCAAATGTTTTAAAGATTTTTCCCCTTGGAATGCAGCCACAATGGCTCTAAAACCCCATGCAGGTACGGTAGTCCTCAATTTACGACCCCAATTGAGCCGCAAATTTCCATTGTTAAGTGAGACGTTGGTTACGCGAGATTTGCCCCATTTTACAACTTGTTGTTAAGTGAATCATTGCAGCTGGGAAATTAGTCACATGGTTGTTAAGTGAATCTGGCTTCTCCCCCCCCCTTGACTTTGCTTGTCAGGTCGCAAAAACGAATCACGTAACTCTGAGACACTACAACCGTCGTAAACACGAGCCAGAAGCCAAGCATCTGAATTTTTTGATCACGTGACCGTGGGAACAGTCACGAGTGTGGAAAAACCGTCCCTAGTCACTTTTTTCAGTGCCGTCGTAACTTCGAGCGGTCACTAAACAAACTGTCGTTACGTCGAGGACTACCTGTACACAAAGAAGCATGAAATGGATATTTTGCATCTGGAAGTCACAACCACGATCCCTCCCCACAAACACACAGGAAGACAGTCACCGGATCCCGCTTTGACAAAATATTTTTTTTGCAAACGTCTCTCGGCTGGCAGAATGCAAATGCAGATAAAGATAAATGCAAATGTATAGTAATTAATACTCCAGTAATTAATACTCGAGCTGGCCCTTGCAGACAGGACATGAGCTAAAAATAAGTCAGGGGGGGGGCATGAGTGAGCATGTTCCGTTTGTAAAACAAGGAAGCACGGCCATTCAAAATGCACATGGGTTATTACGCTGTGTATTTTTGGCGCCAAGTGATAGCAATACTATATACTACCGGGCTGCGTCCATGCACGTATTTCCCGGGTTCTTTCCTGCTAAACATGAATATTTAGAATAGAATAGAATTCTTTATTGGCCAAGTGTGATTGGACACACAAGGAATTTGTCTTTGGTGCATAAGCTCTCAGTGTACATAAAAGAAAAGATACATTCATCAAGAATCGTAAGATACAACGCTTAATGATAGTCATAGGATACAAATAAGCAAGCAGGAAACAATAAATATAAATCTTAAGGATACCAGCAACAAAGTTACAGTCATACAGTCATAAGTGGAAGGAGATGGGTGGTGGGAACAATGAGAAGATTAATAGTAGTGCAGACTTAGTAAATAATTTGACAGTGTTGAGGGAATTATTTGTTTATCCGAGTGATGGCATTGATTTAATTTTAATGTTTTGGATCCAGGGTGCACAATTGCTTCCCAGCGAGACCCTCGCTTTTAAAAAAAAAACCCCAGATATCCAAGGCAACTACGGATTGTAAAACAATACACATCCTTTACTCCGCAAGCCTCCCGAAGCTGCAAAGTCGAGGAAGGGATTGGAAGCAGGCAAACTTTAGGAAAAGGAAGAGGCGGGGAGGGGGGGGGAATTGCCTTTCTGTTTTATTATCGCCTCTAGAAAAAAAAAAATCCCCACCCCCAAATATTTTAGGAATGCGGAGTTAGACAACTGATGCAGTGTCACGAGCCGAGCAATTTTTCCTGCAGGGGAAAGAGAGCCATTCACAAAATTGCCAGACTCACTCGGATGTAAATAAAAAAGAAAAGGGGTCTCACCTCCATTTTCCTGCTGGTAATTAAAAAAAAAAAAATTCAAAATAACACCACGAACCCTGGAGGGGAAGGATTCTTTGCAAAAAAAATAAAATAAATAAAATCGGAAATCAGACAGATCTCTTGCACTGTTGCACACACGCTGACATGTGTGGCCCGGGGGCTGGGAGAGAGGCTGTACATTTTTCACACGTGATTGGATCGTGTTTCCTGGAAAAGCAGCATAAGTGGGTTGGACAGGTGGAGGCGGGAAAATGATCGAACCAATTATTTCACGCTCAATCTGTTGCTCAATCTGCAAAAGGGAGTGAAGAAGAGGAACGAAGACACGTGGGAGAATTTAATTAGATTTTCTCCCAAAGGGCATCTTGGAAGAGCCAGGAAGGGGAACGCACCGATGATGCAAGATGCAAGAGATTGAAGATTAATTAGATGTCAACGTTTTGGAGGAAAACAAGAGGCGGTGGGGGTGAGCCGAGGACAACTTTCCAGGTTGCGGGGTTATGGGGGGGGGGGGGGAAAGAAATGCCTACATATTTCGACAGGCGGGAGTTTAAAGAGCTTCCGGGAATGGGCTGTTTCTAAATTGGATCAATTAACTCAAATAAATAAGAGCTGTTGCAAGCAATCTCTTGGAATATGGGCCTGCACTGATAGGCTGTTTTAATTTTTATTGAGAATAGAATAGAATAAGAGAAGTGGAAGGGACCTTGGAGGTCTTCTAGTCCAACCCCTTGCCCAGGCAGGAAACCCTACACCACTTCAGACAAAGGGTTATCCAACCTCTTCTTAAAAATTGATTTATTTGCATCTTGCCTTTATTATTTATACAGGCGTAAACAGCACATCCTTCTCCTCCTATTTTCGCCACCATAACTACACTGTCAGGTGGGTTGAGAGAGAGAGAGAGAGAGACTGGCTCAAAGTCACCCAGCTGGATTTCATGTTTAAGGTCAGACTAGAACTCCCAGGCTCCCGGTGACTGGCCCAAAGCCTCCCAACTGGTTGTTGTGCTTAAAGCCGGACTGGAATTCCCAGTCCAGCTGTTGTGCCTAAGGAGGAACTAGAAATCACCATCTCCTGGTGATTAGCCCGAAGTCATCTAGTTGGCTGTCATGTCTAAGGCCAGACTAGAACTCCCAGTCTCCTGGTGACTGGTTCAAAGTCACCCAGCTGGCTTTCACGTTTAAGGCCAGACTATAAATCCCAGTCTCCTGGTGACTGGCCCAAAGTCACCCAGATGGCTTTCACGGCTAAGGCCAGACTAGAACTCCCAGTCTCCTGGTGACTGGCTCAAAGTCACCCGGCTGGTTTTTAGGTCTAAGGCCAGACTAGAACTCCCAGTCTCCTGTGATTGGCCCAAAGTCACGCAGCTGAATCATGTCTAAGGCCAAACTAGAACTCCCAGTCTCCTGGTGACTGGCTCAGTCACCCGGCTGGATTTTAGGTCTAAGGCCAGACTAGAACTCCCAGTCTCCTAGTGACTGGCCCAAAGTCACCCAGCTGAATCATGTCTAAGGCCAAACTAGAACTCCCAGTCTCCTGGTGACTGGCTCAGTCACCCGGCTGGTTTTTAGGTCTAAGGCCAGACTAGAACTCCCAGTCTCCTGGTGACTGGCCCAAAGTCACCCAGCTGAATCATGTCTAAGGCCAAACTAGAACTCCCAGTCTCCTGGTGACTGGCTCAAAGTCACCTGGCTGGTTTTTAGGTCTAAGGCCAGACTAGAACTCCCAGTCTCCTGGTGACTGGCCCAAAGTCATGCAGCTGAATCATGTCTAAGGCCAGACTAGAACTCCCAGTCTCCTGGTGACTCCCAAAATCTCTGGTCTCACCCAACCGCCCCTTCCAAGCCTGTATTGATTGCAGCTAAAGAGCGAAGGACAAAAGTCAAACAAGTAAACAATGGAACAGTTTGAAATCATAGAAAACACCTGTAAGCTCGGGTTTTAGCAGTTTGCTCCCCAAGCGTGTTTCAATTTAGTTTCTGAACGTTTCGTGACCATACCGGGTAACATCATCAGCAGGATTTTCTTCTCCTATTCTCTTTCGCTTATAAAAATGTCTCGTGCGCCAGTGTGGTCAGGACACCTTGTCTCCTGGAGTTATGGGCAGTGATGGGTTCGCCGTGCGGGCACACGCCCGTTTCGCATGCACACCTGCCTTCTGCACATGCACACACACCCCTCAAAAACATGTCTATAAACGATGGCATAGAGCCACGATTTCCACTACTGGTTCTGGTGAAACACTCTGAACCGGCTGAATACGATCTCCATCAATGGAGGCACCAAAGCTGCTTTTTTTTTCCCCAGAAGGCAACTAGATTTTCTCTGTTTTCTTTTGTTGTTGTTTTTTTCTTTTAAAGACATTTATTTATTATTAGTTAGATTTATATGCCGTCCTTCTCCGGAGACTCAGGGCGGCTGACAATGCATTAAGCAATAGCCTTCATACTTTTGTATATACCTGCTTAGTAGGGTTTTCGCCCCCCCCCCCCAAGCGGTGTTCTTTTTTATACAAAGTCAATTTATTGCCCCCACAATCCTCATTTTATCTACCTCGAAAGGATGGAAGGCTGAGTCAACCTTGAGCCTGGTGAGATTTGAACTTGCAATAATTGCAGGCAGCCGGCAACTAAGTGCTACTTTAACAGCACTTAGTCCACTGCGCCAGCAGGCTCTTCCTTTTACATTTTACTTTCTACATTTCCCTCCTCATCCAAGAAGCTTCTTCAGCTCTGCCTGGATGGTGAGGAAGGGAAGGATTTATATTCCTGGCAAACAGCTGGTCCTCTGCCTTTTAGCACTCCAAGCCCTTGGAGATTTATCTGTGTCCTCAGATAATGCTCCTGCTTCCTGTAATCTGCAATTTTTTTCCTCTGGAAATCCACTCCTACTCCCACCCCGTTCCAAGGGTGTCCATCCCAAATTGCATAGCTAAACGTCTGCCAAGATTCTCAGTCATCGAGGTCAAAAACCAAGAAAGAACAAGAAAAGAAAAAAAACCCCAAGAAAATCCAGTTGTCTCCTGAAAAAGCACCTTTTGGGACAACCATGACCTGGATGATTGGAGAATCTCCAAAGACGTTTAGCTAGGCCAGAGCTGAAGAAGCTTCTTGGATGAGAAGCGAAATGTCTTCCAAGAAAAAATAAGAAAGTCCAGATGCCTCTTGAAAAAAAAGCACTTTTGGGACTCCAGAAGAAAAGATTTCAGAGCCTGGGAATGTTTTCTCCCTATTGACCATCCCTGGTCTATAACCCCTGGAGGGTTTCAAAAAATAGACCGGATAACCATTTGATCGGGATGGCGTGAAGAGAAGAGAAGAAAAAAGAGAATAGAAGAAAAGAAAAGAAAAGAAAAGAAAAGAGAGAAGAGAATAGAGAATAGAGAATAGAGAATAGAGAATAGAGAATAGAGAATAGAGAATAGAATAGAATAGAATAGAATAGAATAGAATAGAATAGAATAGAATAGAATAGAATAGAATAGAATAGAATAGAATAGAATAGGGGATGGGATGGGATGGGATGGGATGGGATGGGATGGGATGGGATGGGATGGGATGGGATGGGATAGGATAGGATAAAGTAGAATGAATAGAAGAGAAGAGAAAGAGGAGGAGAGGAGAAGAGGGAAGATAAGAGGGAAGGGAAGGGAGAATAATAGAGAAGAGAGAATAATAGAGAATAGAATAGAAAGGAAGGGAAGGGAAGGGAAGGGAAGGGAAGGGAAGGGAAGGGAAGGGAAGGGAAGGGAAGGGAAGGGAAGGGAAGGAAGGGAAGGGAGAATAATAGAGAAGAGAAGAGAAGAGAAGAGAAGAGAAGAGAAGAGAAGAGAAGAGAAGAGAAGAAGAGTGAAGAAAAGAGAGAAGAATAGAGAAGAGGAGAGGAGAGGAGAGGAGAGGAGAGGAGAGGAGAGGAGAGGAGAGGAGAGGAGAGGAGAGGAGAGAAGAGAAGAGAAGAGAAGAGAAGAGAAGAGAAGAGAAGAGAAGAGAAGAGAAGAGAAGAGAAGAGAAGAGGAGTGAAGAAAAGAGAGAAGAATAGAGAAGAGGAGAGGAGAGGAGAGGAGAGGAGAGGAGAGGAGAAAAGAAAAGAATAGAGAATAGAACAGAAGGGGAGCGAAGGGAAGGGAAGAGAAAAGAAAATAATAGAGAAGAGAAGAGGAGAAGAGAGAGTAAAAGAGAATAGAATAGAGAAGAAAAGAAAATAGAAGAGAAGAATGGAATGGAATGGAATGGAATGGAATGGAATGGAATGGAATGGAATGGAATGGAATAGAATAGAATAGAATAGAATAGAATAGAATAGAATAGAATAGAATAGAATAGAATGGAATGGAATGGAATGGAATGGAATGGAATGGAATAATGGAATGGAATAGAATAGAATAGAATAGAATAGAATAGAATAGAATAGAATAGAATAGAATAGAATAGAATAGAATGGAATAATGGAATGGAATGGAATGGAATGAAGTAGAATGCAGAACATAATAGAATGCAGGACAGGACAGGACAGGACAGAACAGGACAGAATTATGGAATGGAATGGAATTATGGAATGGAATGTAGAACAAAATAGAATGCAGAATAGGATAGGACAGGACAGAATAGAATAGAATAGAATAGAATAGAATAGAATAGAATAGAATAGAATAGAATAGAACGGGGGTTGGACTAGAAGACCTCTGAGGTCCCTTCCCAGGGGGGTTCTAGGTTCTAAAGCAACCCTGAACCCATTCCAGCCTTTGCCAGGGAGGAAACGAAAGAAACCGTCAAACAAAGGGATAACAGGATAAGAAAAACGCTCCCCGTTGCAATTCTGTTACTGATTGATAAGAGCCAGGGCTACTCCAGGTCGCCTCTCGCTTTGCAAAAGGGAGGAGGAGGCGGCGGCGGCGGCTCTTACACCCCACCCGTGCATTTTTTGCACGCGTGCATTTCTCCCCCCCCCCCCCCCCATTCCCACTTCCAGCCCCGAAGGCGCAGGCTCTGCGCGCGATCCTCCGCACGTGCGCTCCAACACCTGCGCCGCCTGACGCAACCCCGGCGGGAGGCGGAGGCTTTTCTCCAGGCTTGCTATAAGCCTCGCCGAAGCTCACCTGATACTCCATCCTGGGCGCCCGGGCCGGCCGGGCGCTGAGCCACCGGCGCCAAGCCCGAGAAACGGCCGGGCGAATTGCTGCGGGCGCCGGTTGCAGAACGAGCGCCAGGCACCAAGCCCGCACCCGGCGCGAGCCCATGGCCAGGCGAGTGACGTCAGCGCCAGCCCCGCCCACCCGAAGAGGAGGAGGAGGCGGCGGTGGCTTCTACAGCTGCTGCTGCACTACCACCGGCCACGCCCCCGTCTCTTCGCCTTCTCCTTCCGTGCGCAGGCGCCGAAGGTGGAGGGAAGGAGAAGGGGAAAAAAAAAAGGACGCCCTCGCGGCCATCTTTGGCAAGGGTAAATTTCCCCCCCCCCCCCATTGGTCTGCAATGCCAGGTGGGTTTCGGTAGAGATAGAAAGAATTGAGGAGGAGTGGGACTTGCAGCTTGCGGGCTCGCTTGACAAAAATAGTGTTTTTTTAGAATAGAAAAATTTTAGAATAGAAAAATTCTATTCCATCCCTTATTCTATTCTATTCTAATCTAATCTATTCTATTTTATTTTCCATTCCATTCCATATTTTCTATTCTATTCTTTCTATTCTATTCTATTCTATTCTTTCTAAACTATTCTATTCTATTCTTTCTATTCTATTCTATTCTATTTTCCATTCCATTCCATATTTTCTATTCTATTCTTTCTATTCTATTCTATTCTATTCTTTCTAAACTATTCTATTCTATTCTATTCTATTCTATTCTATTCTATTCTATTCTATTCTATTCTATTCTATTATTCTATTCTATTCTATATTAGAATTAATTAGAAATAGAATAGAATCTATTCTATTCTATTTTCCATTCCATTCCATATTTTCTATTCTATTCTATTCTATTCTATTCTATCCCTTATTCTATTCTATTCTATTCTATTCTATTCTATTCTATTCTATTCTATTCTATTCTATTCTATTCTATCCCTTATTCTATTCTATTCTATTCTATTCTATTCTATTCTATTCTATTCTATTCTATTCTATTCCATTCCATTCCAATTGTAATTCTATTCTCTTCCATTCCATTCTTCTCTTCTCTTCCATTCCATTCTTCTATTCTATTCTATTCCATTCCATTCTATTCTACTTTATTCCATTCCATTCCATTCCATACCATACCATTTCTATTTCTATTCCTTCTTATAATTCTAATTCTATTATTCTATTTTAACCAGGGGGGGGTTTAAAAACAGCTGACTTTTCACCCAGTTCGGAGAAGCCACATTCAGCCCCACCAGAAAACTTCCTAAAAGTTGCCAGAAAAATCCATGCGGCGCCCGCTCTTTTAAAAGAAAACTTTTGTTTGTGTGTAAATGTCTTTGCGTGTCTTCAAGCAAGTTTTGTGAATGGCCGATAATAATACCACGCCGGGATTCCCAGCCTTGGGCATCAATATTTACTTTTTTGCACACCGCGTTGAAAGAAACGGACAAACAAGCCACAATAAACAAGAGTTCATGGAGTTAATCATTGGCTTTGTGTGTCTCTAGGTGTTTTGAGTTTGTTACAACGGAACAAAAAAGAAAAAAGAAAAGCCACTCGTGATTTTGTTGTTTTTTCATAGCTTTTAATTTTTCCTTATATATATATATGTATATATAATTTTTTAATTTTTTATATTTTTTTTGCAGTTCTTCCAGCTTCATTCATTACTTTCTCCCGGGGCTAATTCACGTTAAATGATCCGTAGGTGCTAACTCCGAGGCTTTGTTGCAGTGCTCGGCTGCGATCCAACCCCAGCAGGTATAATAAATGCGTTCATTCCCATTTCATTCATTCGAGGAAGATTTCGTCCCACCGTTCGCAAAGAGACAAACATGATAAACGAAAGGTTTCATCTTGGAGAATCAGAAGAGTCAGAAGAGCTTGAGATGGCAGACTTTTCAAGACTGCCGATGGCTATTATTTTTCTTTTTTTCTTTTTAAATCACCTAGCTTCCTGCAAGAGAGCTAAGCTTCCAAAGGGGAGGAAGGAAGCACGTCGTGGATTTTACTATCCCAGGAAAAAGGGGTTTTTCCTTTTTTTAAAAAAAAAAGGGGGGGGGAATTGCAAAATTAAAGCGAGGGGTAGGGAGAAAAAAAAAGAAAGAAAGAAAGAAAGCAGGAGTGTGCTATTTGTGCTGCGAGAAACAGGCCCAAAAGCAAACACCGGGATCATATCGATGGTCACCAATGTCCAGCTAAATTCTTTAGCCCAGGGTGGGATATTGACCGGAAGACAATGAATGGGAGCAGCACCAATTTTTATCAGATTCCCAGCCCTTGTTTTGCTGCCACGTCACGTCTCCCTACAGCGAGATATGAAATCGACAGCAGCCGATTCGTGCCAGTCTGTCTGCCTTCAAGCAAAGACCTCCATCTCGGGGATACAAGAAACCGTTTCAAAAAAAAAATTTAAAAAAAATTAAAAAATGGCAAGCCGCATGCTCTCGGCCACGGCTTCAAGTCCAACTTAGGTCCTTGCAGAGTTTTCCGTCAATTTGCAATTTTCAGAGACCTGGAAATTGTCCGAATCCGACTATTCCCATTGTTCTGTTGCCCCCAAAAAAGAAGGAAAGAAAGAGGGAGAGGGGGAAATCGTAAAAAAAATATAGATATAAGAAGCCACAATGCGTTAAAATCTCCCGTCTCGACGCGATTTGGATTCAGAAGACCCGGTCGAACTCAGTTTGATTGGTTGCCGCGGGGTTCCTGCCCTGATTGGCTGGCTGCTGGGGCATGTGCCCGCCTCTCCTCCTGGGCGGGGCCAAGTACTCGAACATGGATTGGTTGTGGGTGGACAGCATGTTCTTGAGATCGGAGGGCATGGGATCCGACCAGAAGAAGTCATGGTTCAGGGCGTCGTCGCTGTCGATCCGCTGGGCGGGATCCAGCACCAGCAGCTTGTCGATGAGATCCAAGGCGTAGGGATCTTTCACGTAGGCCTTCAGCCGCTCCTTCACTTTACGCTTCTGTCCCTTGGGGAGGTCCAGCTTCTGGTAGAGCTCATATTTGTCCACGTTGGGCCAGACCTGAAAGAAGGAGGTGGAATTAAGAGACAACCTGCATCTAGAGAAAAGAAGGATTAGGGTGGACATAACGGTCTTCTAGTATTTACTGTATTTTCCTGCGTATAAGACTACTTTCTAACACACAAAAATCTTCTCAAAAGTTGGGGGTCGTCTTATACGCTGGGTCTCATTCTCCTGTAACCAGGCAGACCAGCCCATAAGGCTCTGACAAGCCTTAAATGGCTCTGAGGAGGGTCGTCTTATACGCCCAGTCGTCTTATACGCCGGAAAATACGGTATTTATTATTTATTTATTTATTACATGTATTTATATGCCGCCCTTCTCCCAAAGAACTCAGGGAGGCGAACACAAGTTAAGAAACATTTAAATTCCATTTGAAAAATCCCATTTTAAGCCAAATCACTAATTCATAATAAATAATTTAGTAATAATAATAGTTTAATAAATAATTAAATCCAGAATCAGAATCAGATTTGAGGGGCCGTGACCGGGAGGATTTTTCATCAGGTTCGCCCGATTCGCCAGTTGCGTCCTTTTCTGGATCGGGACTCCTTACACACGGTCACTCACGCCCTCGTCACTTCCCGTCTGGACTACTGCAACGCTCTCTACATGGGGCTCATAAATACGAGTCAGTCGCCAGGCATCTGAAATCTGATCGCGTGGCCATGGGGATGCTGCCACAGTCATAAGTGTAAAACACAGACCCAAGTCCCTTTTCCAGGGACGTCATTATCTCGAACGGTCGCGAAATGAATGGGTCGTAAGTCAAGGAGCTGCCTGGAATTCGCCGGTTCTTACCTCGGGGGTGATGGAGCCGCAGAGCTGGCTGATCAGGGTGAGCTGGTGCTGTTCCGTGTTGCCTTGCATGATGGGGCTTCTCGTCCACATCTCCGCCATGATGCAGCCGGCACCCCAAAGATCGATGGGGGGCCCATAATCGCGTTCTCCTTAAAAAAACGAACGCCGAGTTAATTTTCCTAAAGGGAGATTTCCTAAAAGCGAGTTTGAAAAACGATAATTTGACTTCCCGTTTCCCGGCCCAATTGGGCAGGGAAACTCACAAATATTACCGCAACGTAGCCAATGATTGAAATCAGGGGTGAAATTCAACTCACCTTCCCTACCGGTTTGCAAGTGTGAATTTCACCCCTGGATTGAAATGCAGATTCGATTCATGGAGTTTGGATAAGGCCCCCGCCCCAAAGTACCGATATGTCCAGAAAATTGACGTAATATAACCTTTCAAAGTTTCAGAATATCGGAATAACGCCAGGGGTGAAATCTAAACTTTGTTACTGCCAGTTCTGTGGGCGTGGCTTGGGGGGAGAGGGGGGGGGGGTAATGTGACTGGGTGAGCGTGGCCAACTTTTTTTTCTTAACTTTTAAAAGCATTTTTTTCTACAACCTCTTTAGCCGAAGAGGTTGCAGAAAAAAATGCTTTTAGAAGCCTCTCTGAGGATCAGGCAACTCAGCTGGGATTGTCAAGAGGCTTTTAAAGGCATTTTTTCTACAACCCCTTCAACTGAAGAGGTTGTAGAAAAAATGCTTTTAAAAGCCTCTGACGATCCCAGCTGAGCCGCGCGATCATCAGAAGCTGTTTTTTTCTTTACTTTTAAAAGCATTTTTTCGGCCGAAGAGGTTGTAGAAAAAATGCTTTTAAAAGCCTCTGACGATCCCAGCTGAGTTGCGCGATCATCAAAAGCTGTTTGTTTTACTTTTAAAAGCATTTTTTCGACTGAAGAGGTTGTAGAAAAAATACTTTTAAAAGCCTCTGACGATCCCAGCTGAACCGCGCGATCAGCAGAAGCGGTTTTTTTTAAACTTTTAAAAGCATTTTTTCGGCCGAAGAGGTTGTAGAAAAAAATGCTTTTAAAAGCCTCTAACGATCCCAGCTGATCTGCGCGATCATCAGCTGTTGATTTTTTTTGCTTTTAAAAGCATTTTTTCGGCCGAAGAGGTTGTAGAAAAAATGCTTTTAAAAGCCTCTGACGATCCCAGCTGAACCGCGCGATCATCAGAGCCTTTTTTTTTTAACTTTTAAAAGCATTTTTTCGGCCGAAGAGGTTGTAGAAAAAAGGCTTTTAAAAGTAAAAAAAAAAAGCCTCTGATGATCGTGTGGCTCAGCTGGGCATGTGGGGAGAAGGGGTGGGGGGCAGGGATTTTGCTATCGGTTCTCCGAACCACCCGCCACCATCGCTACCGGATCAGGCGATCTGGTCTGAACCGGGAGCATTTCACCCCTGGAATAACAGAGTTGGAAGGGAGCTTGAAGGTCATTTAATCCACCCCCCACCCCCACCCAAGCAGGAGACCCTGCCCCATTTCTGACAGTTGGCAGTCCACTCTCTTCTTCTAAAGTTCTACAGGCAGTCCTCAGTTTATGACCACAACTGAGTCCAACTCTCTTGCTAAGAGAGCTTTGCCCCATTTTAAGTGAGAATATTTTATGAAAATGTTCTAGGTTAAGTCACAGCAAAGACCTCTGTGTTTAAAAGTCTCCCAAGAACCACTTCAAAAGAGGAGCAATCTCAAATCCATTGTAGGGAAGTTCTCAAGATGTTGAGGTCACCTCGAGAAGAAGACCCTTCTGAAGGCCTGGTAAATTTGCCAGGCTTGGTGGAAGCCAAGGCTCATAATTCATGGGCCAAGCCAGCCATATGGGAACTGAAGTCTCGTATGGAGCTCAGAAAGACCGATCTTCCATCAGTCCACAAGCAGAGGAGAAGAACCCAAAGGTTGATCCAAGGCCCATAATTCATGAGTGAGTCCAGCCATACGGGAACTGAAGTTATGTATGGAGCTCCAATACTCCATCAGTCTACAAGCAGAAGAGAAGAACCCAAAGGTTGACCCAAGGCCCATAATTCATGAATGAGCCCAGCCATATGGGAACTGAAGTTATGTATGGAGCTCCGATACTCCATCAGTCTACAAGCAGAAGAGAAGAACCCAAGGTTGACCCAAGACCCATAATTCATGAATGAGCCCAGCCATATGGGAACTGAAGTTATGTATGGAGCTCCGATACTCCATCAGTCCACAAGCAGAAGAGAAGAACCCAAAGGTTGACCCAAGGCCCATAATTCATGAATGAGCCCAGCCATATGGGAACTGAAGTTATGTATGGAGCTCTGATACTCCATCAGTCCACAAGCAGAAGAGAAGAACCCAAAGATTGACCCAAGACCCATAATTCATGAATGAGCCCAGCCATATGGGAACTGAAGTTATGTATGGAGCTCCGCTACTCCATCAGTCCACAACCAGAAGAGAAGAACCCAAAGATTGACCGACTCCTCCTTACCGAGCAACAGTTCTGGTGGACGGTACCACAAAGTCACCACCCGGTTCGTGTAGCGATTCGGCTGGCTGTTTTTGGCCAGGCTGAAAGCTCGGGCCAAGCCAAAATCGGCCAACTTCAAGACGCCATCCCGTGTGATGAGTACGTTGGCAGCTTTCATGTCTCGGTGAAGGATCTGAGAGGAGAAAAAAAGATGGGAGAGTTGAATTTACTTTATTGTCACTGCATCTCGTACTACGAAATTAAATGCCGTCTTCGGTGTAACAGTAAAACTGTGAAAATAAAACACAAACACACATCCTTCACATTCTATACAATTGAACTGAAAACCCCTGATATTGCATTAATTGGTTGAACAACTAGCCTCATGGTGGGATTGGAACAATCTGAAACTTGAACACACTCAAAACCGTAGAAATGGTGGTGGACTTTAGGAGAAACCCTCCCATACTACCACCTCTTACAATACTAGACAACACAGGATCAACGGTAGAGACCTTCAAATTTCTAGGTTCTACCATATCACAAGACCTAAAATGGACACCCAACATCAAAAACGTCATCAAAAAAGCACAACAAAGAATTCCTTTCTGCACCAACTCAGGAAGCTCAAACTGCCCAAGGAGCTGCTGATCCAGTTCTACAAAGGAATGATGGAGTCTGTTATCTGCACCTCCATAACTGTCTGGTTTGGCTCTGCAACCCAACAAGACAGACATGGACTTCAGAGGATAATTAGAACTGCAGAAAAAACAATGGCTACCAACTTGCCGTCCATGGATACTGCAGGAGTCAAAAAGAAGGCTGGGAAAATATCTACAGACCCCTCACATCCTGGACATAAACTGTTCCAACTCCTACCCTCAAAACGACGCTATAGAGCACTGCACACCAGAACAACTAGACAAAAGGACAGTTTTTTCCCCGAACGCCATCACTCTGCTAAACAAATAATTCCCTCAACACTGTCAAACTATTTACTAATTCTGCATTACTATTAATCTTCTCATCGTTTCCACCATCCATCTCCTCCCACTTATGACTATAATTTTGTTGCTTGAATCCTTACGATTTATATTGATATTGTTTCCTGATTGCTTATTTGTACACCATGACTATCATTAAGCGTTGTACCTTATGATTCTTGATGAACGTATCTTGTATGTACACTTGAGAGCATACGCAACAAAGACAAATTCCTTGTGTGTCCAATCATACTTGGCCAATAAAGAATTCAGTTCTGTTCTGTTCTGTTCTGTTCTGTTCTGTTCTGTTCTGCTCTGCTCTGCTCTGCTCTGCTCTGCTCTGCTCTGCTCTGCTCTGCTCTGCTCTGCTCTGCTCTGCTCTGCTCTGCTCTATTCTATTCTATTCTATTCTATTCTATTCTATTCTATTCTATTCTATTCTATTCTATTCTATTCTATTCTATTCTATTCTATTCTCCCTTCCCCTCCCTTATTCTATTCCATTCCATTCCTTTCCAATATTGCACTATACAGTAGAATTCAATATAGTTACTGCTCTGGGATGAAAGCTACTTTTCAGCCTATTTGTCCTTGTTTTTATTGTCCTGTACCGTCTGCAAGATGGTAATAGTTCAAAAAAAAAAGGGGGGGGGGGTGTGCCCAGGGTGAAATGGATTTTTAAGAATGGCCACTTGCTCCACTTGGTCTCCATTGATAAGCAAGGGCTGGATGTCTTGATCTATTCCTTCTGCAGTCCACTATAATAAGTTCCTGGGTCTTATTGGGGTTAAGGATCAAGTGATTGTCTCCACACCATGAAAACAACCGGCTCACCTCGTCTCGATAGGCAGACTCGTCCCCCCTACTCCCCCACACCTGGAAATGAGTCCCACCACTGTTGTATGTTCTAGAAATTTAATAATAGTATTGCTGGCGTGAGTGGGAGAAATATTATTTGTTGTTGGTTTTTTCAAAGAAAGACCAGGCCATATTTCCACGGTCTAAGAAGCCCGAACGGCCCTCCACCCCTCTCACCTTATTCCGGTGGATGTAGTAGAGGCCATTCAAAAGCATTTGCATCACTTTCTTAATCTCGGAGAGCGTGAACTTGACGTGGGCGTTGCTGAGAAGGCCAGCCAGGTCGTGCTCGCAGAAGTCGAAGACCAGGTAGATGCTGCCTTTGCAACGATTGTAGGGAGAAGCTGCAGGGAAGAAAGGAAAATAATTTTAGAGTTTATCCGCTGTTCCCAAAGGTAGTGTTTGTTTGTTTTTTTTCCAAGAGGCAACTGGATTTTTCTGGGTTTTTCTCTTTGAAGATGAAGAAAAAAACCCAGAACACCTGGGTTTTTTTTCTTTTTCTTTTTCAAGGTTGACTCAGCCTTCCATCCTTTCTAAGGTAGGTCAATTGAGGACCCAGTTTGTGGGGGCAATAAGCTGACTTTGTAAAATATACAAAAGTATGAAGGCTGTTGCTTAACGCATTGTAAGCTGCCCTGAGTCTCCGGAGAAAGGTGGCACATAAATCAAATTTTAAAAAAAGAAGAAAGAAAGAAAGAAAGAAAGAAAGAAAGAAAGAAAGAAAGGAAGGAAGGAAGGAAGGAAGGAAGGAAGGAAGGAAGGAAGGAAGGAAGGAAGGAAGGAAGGAAGGAAAGAAAGAGGAAGGAAGGAAGGAAGGAAGGAAGGAAGGAAGGAAGGAAGGAAGGAAAAAGAAAGAAAGAAAAAGAAAGAAAGAAAGAAGAACATCCAGCTGTCTGCAATTATTGCAAGTTCGAATGTCACCAGGCTCAAGGTCGACTCAGCCTTCCATCCTTTCTAAGGTAGGTCAATTGAGGACCCAGTTTGTGGGGGCAATAAGCTGACTTTGTAATAAAAATATACAAAAGTATGAAGGCTGTTGCTTAACGCATTGTAAGCCGCCCTGAGTCTCCGGAGAAAGGTGGCATATAAATCAAATTTTTAAAAAAGTAGAAAGAAAGAAAGAAAGAAAGAAAGAAAGAAAGAAAGAAAGAAAGAAAGAAAGAAAGAAAGAAAGAAAGAAAGAAAGAAAGAAAGAAAGAGGAAGGAAGGAAGGAAGGAAGGAAGGAAGGAAGGAAGGAAGGAAGGAAGGAAGGAAGAACATTCAGCTGCCTGCAATTATTGTAAGTTCGAATCTCCCCAGGCTCAAGGTTGACTCAGCCTTCCATCCTTTCTAAAATAGGTAAATTGAGGACCCAGTTTGTGGGGGCAATAAGCTGACTTTGTATAAAATATACAAAAGTATGAAGGCTGTTCTTGGTGCATTGTAAGCCGCCCTGAGTCTCCGGAGAAGGACGGCATATAAATCAAATTTTTTTAAAAAAATTACGCCAGCAGATTAAAATTAATCCCTAGCAGTTTGCAAACAAATTACCTTTAGTCCGGCAAATTTCAATGAGATTGACGACATTTTCGTGCTTCAGCAACTGCAGGATTTTAATCTCCCGTAAAGCTGTGATTGGAAACTAGAAGGGGAAAAAAAAAAGAGATGGACCATATTTACACACAAAAAGCAGGAAGGTGAGAGTCTTTGGCTAGAGTTTTATACTGAATCACAACTCGGGGACACACTTCACCATAATTTCAAGATGGGGAAACAGATCATTTAAAACAGAGGATTCGTGCAGATGCAGACGGCTGTAAAAATAGTAGCACTGTTACGTTTCTCTTGTTTTTTTACTGTTTTTTGTCCTTTTTTCCCCCTTCCGTTTTTAAAAATGTTTAATAAAAATAAAAATGTTTAATAAAAAATAAGAGAGGATTTTTAAAAAAAAGAAAATTTATGGTGGACATGTCCCAATGCAGAAAAAATAATTGCATTAAAAATAGAAGATGGATAGAAGAGATAATTGGCTATAATGTGGATTAGAAACCAGAAATGTTTTTTACTGGGGATATTGAACAGAATTTATAGTAAAGAAATTAGATATTTGATTCTGCATATAATTACAAGGATAGTCTACGCACATTCCTGGAAAAGTGAAAAGATCCCAACAGAGGAAGAAATCATTAAGAAAATCCTAGACTGTGCGGAGATGGATAAATTAACGAAAGAAATAAAAGGAAGATTCAGAGCCTGGTGGCGCAGTGGACTAAGTGCTGTTAAAGTAGTACTTAGCTGCCAGCTGCCTGCAATTACTGCGAGTTCGAATCTCACCAGGCTCAAGATTGACTCAGCCTTCCATCCTTCCGAGGTAGGTAAAATGAGGACCCGGATTGTGGGGGCAATAAGCTGACTTTGTATAAAAAAGAACACCGCTTGGGGGGGCCGAAAGCCCTACTAAGCAGGTATATACAAAAGTATGAAGGCTATTGCTTAACGCATTGTTAAGCCGCCCTGAGTCTCCAGAGAAGGGTGGCATATAAATTAAACTAAGAAAGAAAGAAAGAAAGAAAGAAAGAAAGAAAGAAAGAAAGAAAGAAAGAAAGAAAGAAAGAAAGAAAGAAAGAAAGAAAGAAAGAAAGAATATTATCAAGTACGGACTAAGTGGTATGATTGGCTCGAGATTACGGAAAGTAAAAGGTGAATAAACAATGGAGAGAAGGTGGTGACAAAGGGGTAAAATATTGCAAATGAAGAAAATTAAAAATAAAGGGACAATAATGATAATGGTAATAAAAGATGGGAAAAATGGGGGATGTATACAGTAGAAAGTAAGAGGAACGAAACTGATATGTAAAAAGAAACACATATTGTGGGTTTGTGTTTTGTATGTTGTGTCGGGCTGTGTTGTGTTGTTGTTGTAAAATCAATAAAAAAAAGAAACAAAATAAGCTATTGCTTAACGCATTGTAAGCCGCCCTGAGTCTCCGGAGAAGGGCGGCATATAAATCGAACCGATAAATAAACGAACAATAAAAATGACCTCCAAGGCCAGCTAATCATCACACAGATAAGCAGGGATTAATACCAGACCAACAATCAAGTAAACAATACCCCAATCAAGGAACTATGGAATCAAACAATCGGAACAGTAAAGAAAAGCCTTATCTAATCATAATCAAGAACTCCCAACCAACCAGTAGATAAATAGAGAATAAATCCCCCTCCCTTTTTAGCTCTGATGATTTTCCCCAGGTTGGGCAATGAAATATTTTGCAAGACAATCCCAAAGGTTGTTGTTTTTTCAAGAGGCAACTTTCTTGGTTTTTTCCCCCCTGAAGACTGTTTTTTGCTTCTCCTCCAAGAAGTTTCTTTGGTTCTGACTGAATGGTGGAGAAGGGAAGGGTTTATGCGAACTGAAGAAGCTTCTTGGAAGGGAAGTGAAAGGTCTTCGAAGAATTAAGGAGGAAGTCTAGTGGCCTCTTGAAAAAAGCTCTTTTGGGGCCTGGAGAATCTTTATAGACATCGGCAAGAAAACGACCATGGTCCATCACTTCATTCAAGTGGGGACTATTTAAAACTGAATAAATTCTATTTTAGACTGCAAAAAAACATAATGGCGAGTCCCACTAAATTCCAGTTGATTTGATCACCGAGGAGGAAAATGAACAGCGCAGTTACAAAACACACAATCAGATGGATCCTCAAAGATTGTGAAGAAAGAAAAGTACAAGTTTTGCAATCGTACATCAACTGATCAGGTTCACCCATTTTTCAAAGCCTGGTGTGTGACTTATAAATGGGCAAAGTTCAGGCACCACACTAAACCCCATATCCTTTCCAATAAATTAAATGCTCGGTCAAAGAACCCATTGTAAAACAGGGGTTGATTTAGGTAGGTATAAAGGGTTTAATCCGGTTTTAAAGTAAAGGTTCTCCTTGCACATCTGTGCTAGTCGTTCCCGATTCTAGAGGGCGGTGCTCATCTCTGTTTCAAAGCCGAAGAACCAGCGCTGTCCAAAGACGTCTCCGTGGTCATGTGGCCGGCATGACTCAGCTCCAAAGGCGCACGGAATGCTGTTCCCTTCCCACCAAAGGTGGTCCCTATTTTTTCTATTTGCATTTTTTTTTACGTGCTTTCGAACTGCTAGGTTGGCAGGAGCTGGGGCAAGGAACGGGAACTCACACCATTACGCAGCACTGGGGATTCGAACCGCTGAACTGCCAACCTTTCGATCAACAAGCTCAGCCTCTTAGCCACTGCGTTCCTTAATCAGGTTTTAGACTTGGCAAAATTAAAAGAGGATAAGATCTGCTGAGTGGCACAGAGCCCAGATCAAAGTAACAGAGGGGTCCATGACAGTCTCTAGAGCTCGGTGGATTTTTTTTTTTGCAAGTGTTTCATTATCAAACTAGGTTACATCAACTGGATTAGATGAGTGGGGTTTGTGTAGAGGAGAAAAATGGGAGAAGGAAGAAGAAAATGGCTAGAAGAGTGGGGCTTTTGAAGAGGAGAAGGATGGAAGAGAAGAGAAGAGGGAAGAAAATGGCTAGAAGAGTGGAGTTTGTGGAGAGGAGAAGGATGGAAGAGAAGAGAAGGGAAGAGAAGAGAAGAGAAGAGAAGAGAAGAGAAGAGAAGAGAAGAGAGAAGAGAAGAGAAGAGAAGAGAAGAGAAGAGAAGAGAAGAGAAGAGAAGAGAAGGGAAGAGAAGAGAAGGGAAGAGAAGAGAAGGGAAGAGAGAAGGAGGAAGAAAATGGCTAGAAGAGTAGGACTTGTGCAGAGGAGAAGGATGGAAGAGAAGAGAAAAGAGAAGAAGGAAGAAAATGGCTAGAAGAGTGGAGCTTGTGAAGAGAAGGAGGAAGAAAATGGCTAGAAGAGTGGAGCTTGTGAAGAGGAGAAGGATAGAAGAGAAGAGAAGAGAGAAGGAGGAAGAAAATGGCTAGAAGAGTAGGGCTTGTGCAGAGGAGGATGGAAGAGAAGAGAGAAGGAGGAAGAAAATGGCTAGAAGAATGGAGCTTGTGAAGAGGAGAAAGATGGAAGAGAAGGAAGGAAGAAGAAAATGGCTAGAAGAGTAGGGCTTGTGGAGAGGAGAAGGATGGAAAAGGAGAAGTTAACCATAACAGAGTTGGAAGGGACCTTGGAGGTCATCTAGTCCAACCCCCTGCTCACACAGGAGACCTGTACTAGGGATTTGAACCGCCGAACTGCTGAACTTTCTGAAAGGGCTGTGAGTTTGGTAGTTCCTTTGCAGATGTTTCACTACCAAACTAGGTTACATCATCTGGGCTAGAAGAGGTGTGTGGAGGTGTTCTGCCCCCGTCCCACACACACACACACTCAGACAGACAGCTGGGGGTTAAATAAACTGGCAGGCAACAAATAAGTCCGATAAGACGCTTGGCAGCAATCCCAGCAGCTGCTTGCCAAGAACTTTTATCTACATAGAAGAAAATACACACCACAACAATTGTCCAGGAATAAATCTGAAGCCGAGATGCAAAGTGACTCCAAGGATTTAGTTTTTGTCCGTCACAGAGTCTGAATGGTTAACTCACCCCCTTTTATAGCCTGTGGGGTGTGGTCCAGTGAGTCAGCTTAATCATGGGCACGCCTTTTCTTCTGTTGCGCGCGCCTGTCTCTGCAATGCTGGCAAGGGTCCAGCCAAGACTCATTACCCTCATCACTGCCCACCTGTGGCTGCGGGGTGCTTGGCTCTGGGCCTATCTCTTGCCCTTCGGGGTCCTCCGGAGGCATTGCCAGAGAGGAGGGTCCTGGAGAAGGAGGCCTTGCCAACTCCTCTCCCTCACTCTCAGAGTCCTCTCCTGCCGATGACACAGGCTCAGGCAACGGAGCCACAACAAGAGGAGAAGGAGGAAAGAGAATTAAGAAGGAAGTAAAGGGCTAGAAGAGTGGGGCTTATGGAGAGGAGGAGGAGGAAAGAGAAAGGAGGAGGAGGAGGAAGAAAAGGGCTGTGGTTTTCCTGTAGACATTTAATTACCAAACTAGGTTACAGCATCAATGCTGGGATAACAAGAGTTCTATGCTTGATTTTCACGTTTCCTGAAAGCGTTTGCCGTTTACGTTTGCTGCTCTGCCCCTCCTTTCTCTGAAGAAGCACCCCAGATTTCCCTTTCCCCCCCTTCCCCTTCACAATTTCTCTCCCATTGCCTGTTTATTCCACCCGGATATGTGGGGCGAACCCCCCCCCCCCGAGACCCTCCACTCACCCCCTCTTTTTCATTCTCCATCAGTACTTTTTTCAGCGCCACCTTCTTCCCCGTCTGCCGATGTTTGGCTTTGAAGACCTCCCTGCAGAGAAGAGCGTTAAGAGGGAAGCCGGTTAGGCAAAGGAGGGATTTGGGGGGTGGGGGGCAAACCTGGATTGGCCGAGTAAGCCAGGAATGATAGGTTGTTGGGAGGGAGCCCGATGGAAGATGGTTCTCCTCCCCACTGGGTTCCATCAGCCTCTGCTCCGGAATCTCCGTTGCTGGGAGACCAGCAACGATGGCAAAGGCTGGGGCTGATGGGCCCACATTAGCGGGAGGACGGAGGACCGAGATTCAGAGGCTCAAGGTGGGGTGAAAAAAAAAGGGGGGGGTTCCTGTGCCAGGGGGCAAAGATCGAAGGATAAGCTCAGCTCAGCTGCCATGCCAGGAGGGGCAAATTAAGGTCTCTAACACAAGGGAAGGTCCCAATGTTGTGTGTTTGTGTGTTGTGTTGTGTTGGGTGGGGTGGCAGAGGATTGAAAATAGGAAGATGATGGCAAAGGAGAGAAGTTACCTACCTAATGATGATGAGATTATTAAGAAAATGTGCTGAAATGAGTAAATTGACCTTTGAAATTAGGGAACAGGAAGCTAAACAATATTATTTGATAATGGGATTTGTTTTATCAATGGATAGATAATAAATCATGGAATTGGAAGTATGAAATATGAGGTTGATGTAAAGTTGAAATATCCGAGGGTTTTTTTTTCCTACAAAAGATATAAGCTTCTGTTATAAATTGGTCTTTTAGGAATGGATTTATGCACAAGGGAATACGAACCGTTCGACTCACTGTCCGTAATTGTTTGGAAGGATGATGTATGTTTTTGTTTTTGTAAAAAATAAAAAAATAAATGAATAAATAAAATAAAATAAAATAAAATAAAATAATAAAATAAAATAAAATAATAAAAAATAAAAAATAAAATAAAATAAAATAAATAAATAAAATAAAATAAAATATAAAAAATAAAATAATAAAATAAAATATAAAATAATAAAATAAAATAAAATAAAATAAAACAAAATATAAATAAAGTAAAATAAATATAATAAAATATAAAATAAAATAAAATAAGAAAAAATAATAAAAATTAAAATTAAATTAAAAAAATAATAAAAAAGTAAAATATAAAATAAATAAAGTAAAATAAAAAATAAAATAAAATAAAATAAAATAAAATAATAAATAAAATATAAAATAAAATAAAATAAATAAAATAAAATAAAATAAATAATAAAATAAAATAAAATAAAATAAAATAAAATAAAATAAAATAAAATAATAAATAAAATATAAAATAAAATAAAATAAATAAAATAAAATAAAATAAATAATAAAATAAAATAATAATAAAAAATAATTAAAAATTTTTAATAAAAACTTGAAAGGGACCTTGGAGGTCATCTAGCCCAACCCCACCCCACCCCTGGCTCCCAACAGGGAGACCCATACGAAGGTATTCCAACTTTTCTGCCCGGCCAGCCCAGCTTCAGGGCTGCCTCCAAATGGGGAAGGGAGCCCCCCTGGCTGGGAATGATGGGTCTTCCAATCCCTTTGCTGTGCACCATGGGAGCGGGGGGGGGGGTGCAAGCAAGCAGCGCAGGGGCAGGAAGGCCTGCAGTCCGGGGGGGGTTGGGGAGGATGGACCTTGTAGTCCAAAGGTGGTGGTGTGGGGGGGGGTTGTGTGCCCCCCCCACAGCGGAAGGGGACGATGGGCCTTCCAAGCCCGTGCAAAGGGGGGGGCGGCGGCTGTGCACCATGGGAGCAGGCAGGAGGGGGAGGGCCTGGGGAGGATGGGGCTTGCAGTCCGAGGGGACGATGGGCTCGGGAGTCCCAGCCCACGTGGGAGGGGAGGGGCGGGGGGGGCAGCCTCACCCGAAGGTGCCCTGCCCGATCTTGGCCAGCTTCTCGTACTTGGAGACCTCGTCGCAGTAGGGGCACTCGGCCGCGTCGTACTGCTTGGCCATGGCGGTCCCCGGCGCGGCCCCAAACTCCGAGGGCTGCCGGCAGCCTCCTTCCCCCGAGCGCGCAGGGGCGCTTCCGGCACCGCTTCCGCCCGGGCCCTCCATGCCCCTTCAGCACTTCCGGCGCGCGCGACGGAAGGAGGGAGCGGGGCAGCGAGGGAGGGAGGGAGGGAGGCGGGGCCCGCCGCGGGGCAGCCTGGGAGGCGCAGTCCGAAGCGCGACGCCCCGCCCACCCGGCTCTTCCACGTGCTCCCGGGAGGTGGGGGGGGGGGGCAGCAGGCGAAAGGCGGAGGGAAGAGGAGGCTCTGGGAGGGAGGAGGATGAGATCGGAGGGGAGGATGGGATCTGGGAGGGGAGGATGGGCTCTGGGAGGGGAGGATGGGCTTTGGGAGTGAATGATGAGATCGGAGGGGATGATGGGCTTTGGGAGGGGAGGATGGGCTTTGGGGGGGGAGGATGAGATCGGAGGGGAGGATGGGCTTTGGGAGTGAATGATGAGATCGGAGGGGATGATGGGCTTTGGGAGGGGAGGATGGGCTTTGGGGGGGGAGGATGAGATCGGAGGGGAGGATGGGCTTTGGGAGGGGAGGATGGGCTTTGGGAGGGGAGGATGAGATCGGAGGGGATGATGGGCTCTGGGAGGGGAGGATGAGATCGGAGGGGATGATGGGCTCTGGGAGGGAGGATGGGCTTTGGGAGGGGAGGATGAGATAGGAGGGGATGATGGGCTCTGGGAGGGGAGGATGAGATCGGAGGGGATGATGGGCTCTGGGAGGGGAGGATGGGCTTTGGGAGGGGAGGATGAGATAGGAGGGGAGGATGGGCTTTGGGAGGGGAGGATGAGATCGGAGGGGAGGATGGGCTCTGGGAAGGAATGTTGAGATCGGAGGGGATGATGGGCTCTGGGAGGAGAGGATGGGCTTTGGGAGGGGAGGATGAGATCAGAGGGGAGGATGGGCTCTGGGAGCCTATGATGAGATCGGAGGGGATAATGGGCTCTGGGTGGGAGGATGGGCTCTGGGAAAGGATGATGGACTCTGGGTGGGAATGATGAGATCGGAGGGAGGATGGGCTCTGGGAGCCTATGATGAGATCGGAGGGGATGATGGGCTCTGGGAGGGGAGGATGGGCTTTGGGGGGGGAGGATGAGATCGGAGGGGAGGATGGGCTCTGGGAGCCTATGATGAGATCGGAGGGGATGATGGGCTCTGGGAGGGGAGGATGGGCTTTGGGGGGGGAGGATGAGATCGGAGGGAGGATGGGCTCTGGGAGCCTATGATGAGATCGGAGGGGATAATGGGCTCTGGGAAAGAATGATGAACTCTGGGTGGGAATGATGAGATCGGAGGGGATGATGGGCTTTGGGAGGGAAGGGTGAAATTGGAGAGGATGATGGGCTCTGGGAGGGGATGGTGGCAGGGGTGGGATCCAGCAGGTTCTGACAGGCTCTGGAGAACCGGTAGCGGAAATTTTGAGCAGTTCGGAGAACCGGCAAATACCACCTCTGGCTGGCCCCAGAGTGGGGAGGGAATGGGGATTTTGCAATATCCTTCCCCTGCCACGCCCACCCAGCCACACTATGCCCACCAAGGCACACCACAGAACCGGTAGTAAAAAAAATTGGATTTCACCACTGGATGATGGGCTCTGGGAGGGAGGATGGGCTCTGGGAGGGGAGGATGAGATCGGAGGGGATGATGGGCTTGGGGAGGCTATGATGAGATCATGGGAGGATGGGCTGGGGGGGTTGGGGTGGGATGATGGCTTCTAAGGGGGATGATAAACTCAGGGGAGATGACTGGCTGGGGGATTATGGACTGGGGGGGAATGATGGGCTCTGGGAGGGGAGGATGGGCTCTGTGGGGGAATTATGGTTTCTGGGGGCGGGGCTTGACTCCTCCTCCCCATTTTTCCACGGGAAAATGCCTGAAACAAAAATTTCCTCGCCTTTCCAAGGATGCATATTTGCAAAGATTCATGTAATTAAATTTGGGGGGATATTGGAAAAGTTCTCATCCAAAGTTATCCACAAACTGGACTTTTTATTTATACACCTGAACATAAGAAGGACTAAATTTACTGCCAGTCATTTAATTTTGCTGAAAAATCCTTTTTGTTTTATCACTCTCTCTATCTTTTTTCTTATTTCTTTCTATCTTTCTCTTTCTTTCTTCTTTTTCTGCTTCTGTCTTTCTTTCTCTCTCTGTCTCTCTCTCTTTGTTCTAACCCAACTCTGTTTTTTGAAATATGGTTGCAATTTTAAAGAAACATGTGCCCCATTCCTGCCTGGGAAATAACACAACCGTACTACTGCTACTCTAAAAATAACAGTTGACGAAAACAAGGGAAAGCAGTAGAAACAATCTGATGCAACACAACGCTGACTCTTTTTCCTAAAAATACACCAAAAACTCACTCTTCTTGTTTCCTCTTATAAAAACTCAAATGAGGAACAGAAACATGTGCGAACTCTTTTCTACAACTGTGGCTTGAATCAAGGTGCAGAGCCCGTTTTGGTTAAATTTTAACCCCGACACGAGGCAGATTTATCTCGGCTCCTGCGCTGGAAAAAATAGGTGTTTTTTTTTTTTTACATGCTTTCTCCAGCTAAGATCAAGAGATTTGATATGCTGGAGAATTCAAGAGGGTAACTCACCTCCCTCCCTTGCAAATTCAAAGGCATTTGGTTTTGTTCCACCCCAGTTTCCAATTTTTTATTTTAAAAAAAGGCCTTTGTGAAAATATAGAGAGGAAGTGAAAAAAAGAGGTTTTTTTTTAATTGTTTTATTTTTTATATACAGACAAACAAACATACAATGTATTTTTTCTGAGCAGAGTATTTGCCGGTTCACAAATTTAAACAGTTTTTAGTCATTTCAACTAAATTTACAATTTATATATTCCCCTTTTTGCCATAATAATCATTCTTTTTTTAAAAAACCAATATTACTCTTCATCCTAACCTCTAATCTTAACCAAATTCAGTTTTTCCCTTCGTCTCTGTGTTAAACCGCTTAAATTTAAAATCTCACAAGTATAACTCCTAGCATTCCCTTATATTCCTTTAATATAATCACTAATGTTTTCCATTATCAGCTGTTTCAATATCTAACATCTTAATACAAATCAATCAATTATGTGGTGTTACAATCATTCTTTTCTTATAAAAGTAGTAAACCCAATTGTTTTATACCACACATTTCCTTAAATCTTGTTCCAAATAATACGATCCAACATCTTAATAAAGACCAGTTAATTATACAGCCAACTTTTCTCTTTGTATATTAATCATAAACCAAAGAACTTTCTGCCATATAATTCCTTGAATCTTATCTCTGATTTTCAATTATTTGATCAAACATATGTATTTATATCTCTTCAAACAACATCTTAATTGTTTCTGTCTCCACCGCAATCTAATTAGTTCACAATTGCAATATCATTTCAATTTTTGTAAATTGTAAATTCAAAGGCATTTGGTTTTGTTCCTCCCCAGTTTCCAATTTTATTTTTTTTAAAAAAAGGCTTTTCGGAAAATCCAGAGAGAGGGGGTGAAAAAAAAAGAGAGGTTTGAAAGAGATTGGCAGGGTGCAGCTGTAACTTGTGCAAGGAGGGAGGAAACCCAGCAAAAGAGCGAGCAAGGGAGGCGTCAGTGGGTGGGTGGGTGGGTGGGTGGGTGGCTGTGGGAGAGGAAGAGAGGCAGGACAGAACTGATGATGACACATCATTTGCAAAACTTCTCTTGGCCGAATCGGAGAGGGAGCCAAAAAAAAAATATGGCTGAAAGCCAGAAGAAAAGAAATGGCTTTAAAAGTAAGTATGGCACCAGGTGGGGGAAAAGGGAGTAATCAAGTTTGATGGCTGGATCATCTATGGGCAGGAAATGCCCAAGGGGGCCAGGTGGCACATCGTGCGCTGAATGGCTTGCACAGATACTGGTTGCACCCACCCACCCACCCACCCCCAGCAAAACTGGACCTCAATTAATTGGCCAACTTTTTTCCCCCACGATTGTGTGAATGTTCAGGGGGGGGGGCAGAGAAGAGAAGTAGAGTTAGAGAAAAAAAAACCCACATTTTTGCAATTTTGGGGATAGTGCAAAAGACTTGGGAGCGCTTTAATTTTTCCCCGAAATTTGGCATTTGGATTGCTCGGCTCCCTGCTTCGATTGAGTGAGAGAGAAATCCTGATTTTAAAGCTCTGCTTTTATGATGAGCTGGCTGTGGTTCGGGAGCTAAGATCGCCTAGCCAAGCCGTTTGAGCAGGGTGAGCGATCCGCAGTCAGGGTGTTTAAGAGGTAAGTTTCTAGCTCTCATGAGTCTAGGGACAGAGCTCTGCCCAGATTTGGGCTGAGCTGCTGTAAAAGATAAAAAATTCAGAATAAATTTGGCTCTTAAGTGTTCGCCGATAATTGTTTTTACTGCAATGCAGAAATGATTTAAAATTGGATCCAGTATTTACCATTTACAATTCCATCCAGTTGTGTGTTTGTGTTTTTTTTTTAAACTTTACAGCCCAGGGTATTCCTTTCTAAATCCTGTGTGTGTGGGCTACAGTATTTCTCGATCTTTTCATGGTGTATTTTTTTTTAAAATTAGATTTATATGCTGCCCTTCTCCGGAGACAGGGTGGCTTACAATGCGTTAAGCAATAGACTTCATACTTTTGTATATTTATACAAAGTCAGCTTATTGCCCCCACAAACTGGGTCCTCACTTTACCTACCTTAGAAAGGATGGAAGGCTGAGTCAACCTTGAGCCTCGAACTCGCATAATTGCAGACAGCTGGGGGTTAAAAACAGGCTATCTAGCCCGTTGAGCTATCTGAGACTCTTTTATTGAAATCTTGGACTTCAATTCCCAGAATTCCCCCGTCAGGAGAGGAATTCTGGGAGGTAAATCCATACCCCTTCAAGGGCAGCGGTTGCCAGCTGGCGGTGGTCCATGAGAAAATGTTGGTGGTCCTCAGAAAAATTATTTGCATTTTTTATATTGCACTAAATCAGGGGTCCTCAAACTACGGCCCCTGGGCAGGATACATGCAATGAATGTTTGTGTTGCTGCAGAGAGTCTCCCCCTTCGGGGTCTTTTTGTGTGGGTCGGAGGGGGGCAGAAATTCTGACTTGGGGTCTGCTTCAGCCTCCTGGTGTGGGGCTTTGGGCGAAGGCTGGAGGGAAGCACCACTGGTGGCGAAGAGCCGGAGAGCCTTGTTCCAGTGGGACAGCATCATGGCCTGGAACTGGCTGACCATCTCAGCCCGCTGAGCCTCCAGGCGCCGGTACCTGGCCTTGCACTCCCGCAGGTCTTCCCTCTGCTTGGAAAGCCTATGCTCCTAGTCCTCAGTGAGGTGCTTCTGCTGAGCCTCCTTCTCGGTCAAATCCAATTTGAACTGTTTTGCCAACTCTTCCTTGTGATGGCTGCTTAGTTGTTGGAGCCTTAAGGAGTCCGGGCAGGCAGGTGAAGAGGGGAGAGGAGGGGGGGAATAGAGACCGGTGAGGTGCCGCTCCACATGAGTGACATTGAGTTGTCCACTCCTGCCCAGTCACATGACCACCTAGCCACGCCCACCCAGCCGGTCATTAGGCAGAGCGTATTAGTGGTCCGCGGGATTTAAAATGATGAATTTGGTGGTCCCTGAGATCCGAAAGGTTGAGGACCCCTGTTCAAGTGGCTAAGGTTGAGAAAATCCCGAGCCATATAAACGTCTGCCCACAAACTGGAGACAAGTCCTTGTATCTCAGGAGATTTAAACTGGAGCCGACTTCAGGGTGACACTGCGCTATTGATTTGCACTCTCTAAGAGGCTAGTCCACATGGTCCCAAATAGGAGTTGATTGAATGGCGAACCTAGAAGGAATCTGTCTATGGAGATTCTCAGTCCTGTTCCAGATCGCTGCTTTTTTTCAACTGGGCTTTTTCGTTTTTTCTTTAAAGACTTTTCACTTCTCTTCCAAGACGTTTCTACTACTCATCCAAGAACTGAAGAAGCTTCTTGGATGAGAAGCGAAATTTCTTCAAAGGAAAAAAAAACCAGAAAGTTTTTCTTTCAGTTGTCTCTTGGGAGATGTGTAAAAGCACCGAAGAACCTCTCTTCCATCGAATCTGATGCACGGCTGATCTTAGCCAGATACGACTGCGCCAGTTTCTACCTTGTAGTAGTTACAAACTGGGTAGAGGCCTTGCACTTACTGAAAACAGGTGTCAGCAGAAGGAAGCGTGAAACGGGAAAACACCACCCCCCCCCCCAGGAAGTGGGCAGATTTTGATCTTCACAACATGCTTGTCCGTCGCACGCTATTCGTGCTCCACAATCTCTAAGCACTCTAACCCCAAAACAGTGGCTTCCTGTTGTCTTGAACTAACACCCGCCTACCCATCCTCCCCAGCCGACGGGGGTTGTCGAGTTTGCCTCCCAGGCAGGATGATGATCTCAAATCTGGGATGAGCTGGCCAGACCTTATGCCCAAGTCATATGAAGCTCAGATGTGTAGAAATGTTGTTTATTCAGTTTATTTATTAATCTTGGGCAGGGTTCAAAAGAATAACCCCGATTTCAGAGGATTTTAAAAATAGAATGGAATGGAATGGAATAGAATAGAATAGAATAGAATAGAATAGAATAGAATAGAATAGAATAGAATAGAATAGAATAGAATAGAATAGAATAGAATAGAATAGAATAGAATAGAATAAGAGAAGGAATGGAATGGAATGGAATGGAATGGAATGGAATGGAATAGAATAGAATAGAATAGAATAGAATAGAATAGAATAGAATAGAATAGAATAGAATAAGAGAAGGAATGGAATGGAATGGAATGGAATGGAATGGAATGGAATGGAATGGAATAGAATAGAATAGAATAGAATAGAATAGAATAGAATAGAATAGAATAGGATAGGATAGAATAGAATAGAATAGAATAGAATAGAATAGAAATGAATGGAATGGAGTGGAATAGAATGGAATAGAAATTTGGGATGGGATGGGATGGGATAGGATAGGATAGGATAGAATTATACTGGACTGGAATGGAATGGAATGGAATGGAATGGAATGGAATAGAATAGAATAGAATAGAATAGAATAGAATAGAATAGAATAGAATAGAATAGAATAGAATAGAATAGAATAGAATAGAACAGAACAAGGGAATAGAATAGAACAGAACAGAATAGAATAAATAGAAAAGAGAAGGGATGGAATGGAATTTTATTTATTTATTTTATTTTAATTTGATTTATATGCCGCCCTTCTCCGGAGACTCAGGGCGGCTTACAATGCGTTAAGCAATAGCCTTCATACTTTTGTATATTTATACAAAGTCAGCTTATTGCCCCCATAAACTGGGTCCTCAATTTACCCACCTTAGAAAGGATGGAAGGCTGAGTCGACCTTGAGCCTGGCAAGGATTGAACTCAGAGAAATTACAGGCAGCTGGTGTTAATTGCTGCCTTTAGTAGGAGGCATTAGCCCTCTACGCTACACAGGCTCCTATGGAATGGAATGGAATGGAATGGAATGGAGTAGAGTAGAGTAGAGTAGAGTAGAGTAGAGTAGAGTAGAGTAGAGTAGAGTAGAGTAGAATAGAATAGAATAGAATAGAATAGAATAGAATAGAATAGAATAGAATAGAATAGAATAGAATAGAATAGAATAGAATAGAATAGAATAGAATAGAATAGAAAATAGGGAACGGAACAGAATAGAATAGAATTCTTTATTGGCCAAGTGTGATTGGACACACAAGGAATTTGTGTGAGAATGTATGCATCAAGACAGGGTACATAAAAGATACATTCATCAAGAATCATAAGATACAACACGTAATGATAGTTACAGGGAACAAATAAGCAATCGAATCATAGTAGGAAACGATCAATATAAATCATAAGAATACAAGCAACCAAGTTACAGGCCTATCATCATAAATGGGAGGAAATCCACACACACCTAAAACTACATTTCTCCTCTTGGGATTGATAGATTTAAAAAGTTGGGAAAACAAAGTCCCATTTTTATACGCGATTATCGCAGCAAGGTTATCGTGGGCACAAAGATCGAAAGATTTGGCAATACATATGACAGAGGGATAGTTGATGAAGATGCTTTATATTACTGAAGTGATTAGATTAAACTTTGATTAGGGGGAAAAAAGACATTATCTACATTTATCGGTGGCTGGAAAACCCCTCTACGGACTTTTTGTGGGGGGAAGAAATGAACTCATGATCTCTGGTTTTGACGATTCTATAGAATTCTTTATTGGCCAAGTGTGATTGGACACACAAGGAATTTGTCTTTGGTGCATAAGCTCTCAATGTACATAAAAAGACAAGATGCATTGGTCAAGAATAATCAAGAATAGAATAGAATAGAATAGAATAGAATAGAATAGAATAGAATAGAATAGAATAGAATAGAATAGAATAGAATAGAATAGAATAGAATAGAATTCTTTATTGGCCAAGTGTGATTGGACACACAAGGAATTTGTCTTTGGTGCATAAGCTCTCAGTGTACGTAAAAAGACAAGATGCATTCGTCAAGAATCATAAGGTACAACACTTAATGATAATCATAGGGTACAAATAAGCAATCAAATCATACTAGGAAACAATCAATATAAATCATAAGAATACCAACAACAGAGTCATACAGTCCTAAGTGGGAGGAGATGGGAAATAGGAACGATGAGAAGATTAATACAATGGTGAAATCCAATTTTTTTTTACTACCAGTTCTGTGGGGCATGGCTTGGTGAGTGTGGTGTGCCTTGGTGGGCGTGGCAGGGGAAGGACACTGCAAAATCCCCATTCCCTCCCCACTCCTGAGGGAAGGATATTGCAAAATCTCCATTCCCACCTCACTTTGGGGCCAGCCAGAGGTGGTATTTGACGGGTTTTTCAAACTGCTCAAAATTTCCACTACTGGTTCTCCAGAACCTGCTGGATTTCACCCCTGGATTAATAGTAATAGTAATGCAGACTTAGTGAATAGTTTGACAGTGTTGAGGGAATTATTTGTTGAGCAGAATGATGGTGTTAGGGGAAAAACTGTCCTTGTGTCTAGTAGTTCTGGTGTGCAGTGCTCTATAGCCTCGTTTTGAGGGTAGGAGTTGAAACAGTTTATGTCCAGGATGCGAGGGGTCTGTAGATATTTTCCCAGCCCTCTTTTTGACTCGTGCAGTATACAGGTCCTCCATGGAAGGCAGGTTGGTAGCCATTGTTTTTTCTGCAGTTCTAATTATCCTCTGAAGTTGGTCTCTGTCTTGTTGGGTTGCAGAATCAAACCGAACAGTTACAGAGGTGCAGATGACAGACTCAATAATTCCTCTGTAGAACTGGATCAGCAGCTCCTTGGACAGTTTGAGCTTCCTGAGTTTGGCACAGAAAGAACATTCTTTATTGTGCTTTTTTGATGACGTTTTTGATGTTCACTGTCCATTTTAGGTCTTGAGATATGGTAGAACCTAGAAATTTGAAGGTCTCTACTATTGATACTGTGTTGTCTAGAATTGTAAGAGGTGGTAATATGGGAGGGTTTCTCCTAAGGTCCACCACCATTTCTACGGTTTTGAGTGTGTTCAGTTCAGAGTGTGTTGAATTTATCTATAAATTTGATAAATTTATAGAAAGATAAATCATAGAAAGAAGAAGTAAATTGGCCACTTACTTAAGAAGTAAGTTGGCCACTCTTCCCATAACTGCTGTAAAGATAGAAAAAACATCTAAAGAAGGAACTTTCTTTTCTATTTTTCCTTCTATCTTTTTTCCTTCTTCCTTCTATCTTTTCTCCTTCTTCCTTTGTCCTACTTGCTACCGATTTTTACTCGTCAACTTTCAACAGAACTCTGATTCAAAAAGAAACACCCTGCTAATTTTCTGCATCCTGTTAAGCAGAATTTTTGTTTTGAAAAAAAAAAAACCTTCCAAATCACGCTAGGAAAAGAGAGCTCTGGGGGAAGGAAAAAATTACCCCAACAACGTACAGCTTGTTTCCGATAATTAAGAGATAGAAATAGGTTCGGGGGGGAAGCTTGGGAAAACACATCTTGCAAATCTCAGCCGGTATCGTTCCTGGGAATTAAGTGACCCCTTGTCATTTTCTTTTCAGAGTTTTTGAAGCTCAAAGGATTCGGAAGCCTGAGTAGCATTCCTCGCAGCTTCGGCTTCCGCAGAATCTCCGTTGCCCCCAGACTCGCCGAGACCCATGGAGGGGGGTCGCTCTCTTCTAAGGGCTTCCTGACTTTCAGCTTCGAGATCACTCAAGACGACTTGGGTGCTGGGCCCAAAAGCCCGTCGCATTATGCTCGCTCCAGCCACATGTTCACCCACATGGGCACCATGCCCAGAGGCAGCTCAAGGCAGAAGGTTGAGAGTCACAAGGCAGAGAAGGCCTTGGAGACGACGTTGCCGAAGACCCCAGAGCTTGGAGATGTGGGGAGGGTTGACGTTCCCCCAACAGGTTCTCCATCGTGTGGAGAAGGAGCAGAATCCAACGGGAAAGAGAGGTCGTCTTCTGTAGTCAACGTTGGTCCAGGCAGTTCCTCAGAAGTGATGGTCCAGGCTGAGAAGCCCTCTCAATGTTTCCTTGAATGTGGAGAGGTGTCCAGCCCAGGAACGAAGGAAAAACCAAAACAGATAGAACGGGATTATCTTCAAGGAACTGGTAGTTCCCTTGAGTGGGCTCAGGATGACTTGGAGGTCTTCCCCCTAAGTCCGTCTCACTATGCCCAGTCTTGTGACGCCTACAGCCACTTGGGCACCATGCCGAGGGCCCGCGCTGGGCAGTCCAAGAAGTCCACCAAAGAGAAGAAGCCTACGACGGCTCAACAAGATCTCAAGCAAGATCTGCCCACAGAAGCAATTCCATCCCATGAGGAAACTGCCAAGGAGGCTGGAGACCAAGAGGCTGCAGAGACAACTTTAGAGGAGGACTTAGAACACAGGTGAGATAGGTGTAACCTTGTTGTAAACCAAGGGGTTATGTTAATGGTCCATCACACATAACTCTCTAATGTGGATCTATCTCCATTTCAAAAATCCCCTCCCCCTCCCCCAAAATTATGGCCAGGAAGGTCCTCTAAGGATAGTGTATCTCAACTTCAGCAACAGATATGGACTTCTCTAGCTAAGGAATCCTGGGAGTTGAAGTCCACCCCTCTTAGAAGTTGCTCAACTCTAAATAGACATTTACCTACTTACTGAACTCATCTGTAGCCAAGATTGTTGACTAATAACACCACTTTTTTGGGGGGAGTTTCAAGATAATCCTATTCCACTGCTGGAATGACCTGGGAATAGCCCAGACCTTCACCCAATGGAAAATCTATGGAGCCAACTAAAGAAACTGGTTAGTTGGAAGGGAGGGAGGGAGGGGGGAGGGAGGAGAAAAATAGGTAGGTAGGTAGGTAGGTAGGAGGAAGGAAAGAGAAAGAAAGAGAAAAAGGAAGGAAGGAAGGAAGGAGGGGAGGGAAGGAAGGAAGGAGATAAGTAGGTAGGTAGGTAGGAAAGAAGGAAGGAAGGAAGGATGGAAGGAAGGAAGGAAGGAAGGAAGGAAGGAAGAAGATAAGAAGGAAGGAAGGAAGGAGATAAGAAGGAACGAAGGAACGAAGGAAGGAAGAAGATAAGAAGGAAGGAAGGAAGGAGATAGGAAGGAAGGAAGGAAGGAAGGAAGGAAGGAAGGAAGGAAGGAAGGAAGGAAGGAAGGAAGGAAGGAAGGAAGGTACAATAGTGGCCAAAATTGTGGAAACCTTTTGGGAAAAGTGAATTTTTGAGGTTTGATGTCTAATGACACCACTTTTTTTTGGAGTTTCAAGATAATCCTATTCCACTGCTGGAATGGCCTGGGAATAGCCCAGACCTTCACCCAAGTGAAAATCTGTGGAGCCAACAAAAAGAAAATGCTTAGTCAGAAGCGCCCCAGCAATGAAACCCAGTTCATAGAAGCCATCATTCCATCTTGGCTTCACATGATAACAGCTGCAGAACTCAAAGCCTTGGTTCGCTCCCTGGGGAGGCGTTGTAAGGCCGTCATTCATGCTAAAGTTTACCCAACTAAGTATTAACTGACATGGGGACCATTTCTGTATATCTCGTTTTTTTCTATGGGGATCATTTTTCTTCTTTCTCCTGTAACTGCTATTCTAATAGCAAATCCTTCCTAAAAGTGATTGCATTACATTCTTGATTCAATTCCCTTTCCATCGATATATAATTTTAGCGTACTACTCCCCCCAAAATAAAAGTGGTGTTATTAGCTAGCGTTAGAAAATACAACTTTCCCCAAAAGCTTTCCACAATTTTGGGCACTACCGTACAGTAAGCAGAAGGAGGCCATTATGTCAGGCAGAAGATGACGGACGGGCAGGTGGGAGACATTGCAATGAGTTGGGAGAAAAGGGGACAACCCATCTCACACAAGGGACACAACTCTTTTTGGGTGATGGGCAAGAGAAGATCAAGGAACCGGGCAGGGGATTTTTGCCAACCGTTGCAAAAAAAAAACCCCAAAAGAACTTTGATCTCCTGCCACCAAAATTGTCCTCAATTGCCCCAACTTGGCTGGTGCTTCCATGCACCAGGTCGTTGATCTGAGGGGTCTTCTCTTACCTTGCTCTGACCCCAGAGTTGGACACCCCCCTCCCCAATCTCCTGAGAAGCTGTCTCACCCTCGGAAAGGGGGGTAGGCTTTGTAAATCTCAGGGGACTGGGATCAGACAGGGTTCCAGATCCAAATGGACAAGCAGCAGTAAGCTCCCAACCTCGGCTGGGCTGTGCATTCCAGGGGAAGAGGGAGGGACGGGGACTTGGGAAGGAGGAGAAATCGAGGCCCGGAGGAAAGGAGGGGCCTGGATGGTCAAGGCTGGCAGAGCAAGAGGAGACGGAGCAGCTGGACGGAGTGGGGCAGCCGGTCTGGTGAAGCGTTGAGAAGATTCCCCCACTTCCTCCTCCTCCTCCCCTCTGGGGTGCAACCAGGCAGGAGAGAAGCGATGGCCGAGGTGGGGATGCGATGCGCCAACCTGGATTCCATCAGGTATGGTCAGGGGGAATTTGTTTGGCTGGGATTATGCGTTGAGGTTCACATCTCAGATCTTGGTTAGGTTCTTCTGGTGTCGTTCTGGAATCTCAGTTAAATAGACGGGTCCAAAACATCTCAACCAGGGTTTGGACATAGTTTGCAATCGTTGCCACAGTACGACAACAATCCTGGTTTTGCCCATTGTGCTAAACTCTGGAGGTTCTTTTTTCCCCCTTCTAACTATGGGTTGTCAAGTAAGTGACATTAGCCAGATAATAATCCAGGGTTTGCAAGCGATTGTATTCTCACAGGGTAGGTTGGTTTTTTCCGAGCAAAAACAGCTGGCTTCACAGATCACGCTAAACCAGAAATCGTGGTTTGCGAACCACAGTAGCCCGGTTTACATGCCAGGTTGAAAACGAAAGCAAGCGAAGATTTTAAAAAAACATCGTATTCTTTTTTTGCAGCGTTAGCTTTCCGACATTTCTGACACTTTCGCGCTTTTCAAATCTTCAGAAAGTTCATTGACATCTTGGTCCATTATTAAGGCCACTGTTTTTTTAAAAAATGCATTTTTTCAAAAAATTATTCCCCCCCCCCCCCCCCTCTTTTCTCTGCTGGTTTATCACCTCTTCTCTGGCCAATTTCTAGGTTGCTCAACCCTCTACCTCTAAAAGTTTTTTCTCTACCTCCAGGAAAAAAAAAAACTCTGCAAGAGTTTAATCAAAGGATCCAATTGATTGCTTTGGGAGGAGAAACTCGGTCCCTTTACTCTCAAAACCGTTTGGGGTTTCCCGTCTGCGGAGAGAAATAAGCCATGAAGGTGGTTTTTTTTAAAAAATAATAAATAAATAAATAGAGAAAAGTGGCGTGTTTGAAAAAAAAAAGACCTCAGCCGTTGAAAGAAAGAGGCTGGTGATTTTGACGGGCAAGATAGAGAGCAAGGAAATTGGAGGGGGTCGGTATTTTTTTTTTTTTTGGCATCCTAATAACGATCGGTTTGAATCAAATAGATCCCTCCAGAATAGTTTGCTTAGAATGCTAATGATGCCTGATTAGAACAGTGGCTAATAAACCATGATTAATAATGTTGGAGCGGCTTCTACGAAAGTAGCCGAGATGCACGAAACGTGGCTTCTTATCTCCTGCTTAACTCTTCTAAGCTGCCTCTTTGCATCGTCCTGTGAGGTACAGCTTCACAACAACCCTGTGAGGTAGGCTCCAAATTCATTGCAGGGATTATAACCCTGATTATTTTTTTTTTTCCTGTTTGAGTTCATCCCTTTTAACTATCTCTCCACTCCACGATTTGACACTCCTACTCGGTGGAAAAATTGCACCGGTCCTAATTTGTCATTCCAGCCTCACTTCGCTGGGGAAGATGGGAGGTAGTATTCCAGTAGTAAAGAGCTGGGAGTATACTGCTTGGGAGTCCAGTAGTAAGATTGGGATAATTCTTTTTTTTTTTAAATTTTTTATTAATAATACAAAATTAAAAAAACATTGGACGTAGATATGACATCACAGATTCCAAACATCTTCCGTCACTTTACAATAATATTAGTATATATAGTTCTGAAGCTTTGTTCATTATTTAAACATAATATGATATGATATTAATACTTTTTCCCTTATTTCTGTATATTTATTTATCCCTTAAACATACATTTATCTATAATAACATCTATATTTTTGTTCTAACACTATGCATTTGTCTCGGCTGCCCTCTTGTTATCGATAAGTTTGGGATGGTTCTTCAATACTTCGTTTTCGTTCGTTCAGATAAGTTTAAAAACTGAGTAGTCTGATTCGCATACAACTACCGTATTTTCTGGCGTATAAGACGACCCTCCTCAGAGCCATTTAAGGCTCGTCAGAGCCTTATGGGCTGGTCTGCCTGGTTACAGGAGAATGAGACCCGGTGTATAAGACAACCCCCGACTTTTGAGAAGATTTTTGTGTGTTAAAAAGTAGTCTTATACGCAGGAAAATACAGTACTATAAATTCAGTCTCGGGGGTATGCAAGACAGATTTATGCCTTCCAGGGGTGGGTACAAGCCCACCTTGGTGGTCTTTCAACTTAAAAAGGGAGGATATTTTAGTATTCTACACAGAACATTGTTAGGCTTTCTTGCACCCTTAAAAAAACCAAAACTGATTCTATTTTGAAGGGCAACTTTTCACGATTGCCCTTTGACCGGCTAGGAAAAATAGTCGTCTTCCTTCAAAAATTCCCACCATCCTTTCCTTCCCGAATTAAATTTCCCGAGCTGACCTTGTAATGGGAAGCAGACGCTGGCTGGGGACATCTGCAAGCAGTTAGAAAGCCAGAAATATATATATATATATATATATTTATATATATATATCCGTCATGCCGTGTGACAGCTCTTTCAGCAAACTCCCCATCCTCTTATTTTAGTGACTTTTCTACATGGTTGTAAAATCGTTTATTTTTATCTAATATTAACTGACTAAAAGTTCTTTTATTAGGAGGAGCGATTTTAGGTTTAGGATTAGAAAGAGGATTAGGTTTTAGACGTTCTGGAATTTATCAGCTTCCAGCATTCGCCAATGAAGTAGGGGTACTTTTGAAAATCCTTTAAACCACCCATGGTTGCAAAACCAAAGCTAATGTTTAAAAGCAAAAAAGAAAGTTTAAAAGGAGACATAAACTGGATATACAGTCGGGAGGAAGCCTTAAACCCAACATGGCTGCAACGACACCCAGACAATCAAAGATAAAGGACTTATTTCAGATTTATTTACAGTAAGAGTTCGAAAGGACCTTGGAGGTCACTTAGTCCAGCCCCCTGCTCACGCAGGAAACCTGTACTAGGGATTCGAACCGCTGAACTGTCAACCTTTGTGGTCAATAAGTTCAGTGTCCTAGCCACCGAGCCACTTATAATGGGTGGATAAAAGATAATGGGCACTGCAAAAGAGCCTGGTAGCTCAGCAGACTAAAAGCATTGTGATTAACACCAGCTGCCTGCAATTACTGTAAGTTCGAATCTCACCAGGCTCAAGGTTGACTCAGCCTTCCATCCTTTCTAAGGTGGGTAAATTGAGGACCCAGTTTGTGGGGGCAATAAGCTGACTTTGTATAAAATATACAAAAGTATGAAGGCTATTGCTTAACACATTGTGAGTCTCCGGAGAAGGGCAGCATATAAATAAATAATTAAAAAAGCATGTCTCATTTTTTTTCTCTCTCTCTTCTTCCCTATATATATATATATATATATATATATATAGGTCTTTGGTTATTCAGGTCTTCTCCCGCGTGAAATTGGAAGTGTCTTGGCGATGTTTCGACCAAGTCTCATTCGTCATCTTCAGGCTGGTGTTTTCAGCTTCGTGCTTCTAGGAGCAAAGAAGCAAATGAGACTTCGTCAAAACGTCGCCAAGACACTTCCAATTTCACGCGGGAGAAGACCCGAATAACCAAAGACCTACATACAAACACCCGCGAAAACCTCAGAAAATAGATAGATAGATAGATAGATAGATAGATAGATAGATAGATAGATAGATAGATAGATGTTTTCAGTTATTCGGGTCTTCTCCCGCATAAAATTGGAAGTGTTTTGGCGACGTTTCGACGAAGTCTCATTCGTCATCTTCGGCTTCGTTTTTCCAGAAGTATGTATGTATATATATACACACACACACACATACCCTGTTTCCCCTGATAATAAGCCCAATCAGGCTTTTGAGCGCATGTGCTAAAATAAGCCCTCCCCAAAAATATTTAAACAGAGCTGGAAATCAGGTAAGACAGCAAGAGGAGCCCCGTCTTCCTCCATGCGCCCCAAAATAATAAGACCTCCCCGAAAATAAGGCCAAGCGCTTATTTCGTAGTTCAGAAAAATATAAGACAGGGTCTTATTTTCGGGGATAGATAGATAGATTCATTGAAACTTTAATTCTTTATCGTTTCCTTGAGTGGGAGTCTGGGGGTGGAAGATTTGGGGTGGGGCTTTAATTCAGCAAGGCTTAAGATGAGAAATTAGGAAGGAGGTTGGGGGGGGTCTTAGGGGGAACAGCAGCTGGGAGATTTCTCCTTTTTTTTTTTTTCAGATTTAGTCCCCAGTTGCTCTCAAAATTCTTGGTTTCCTGCCCAGAAACCCCCCTCTACACATACACCCTGATTCACAACCCTGGAATTTTTCTCACGGTCCCCTCTCCCCCCCTCCATTTCGACCCTTCAGCTTCCAAGCCCATCTTCATCTGGTGCTCTGGCCTGCGTGGAAAACTTTGGCGGCAACTGGGGTGGGGGTGGGGGGGCTGCAAAAAAAGAAAAAACCCATCGAGCTCTCGGGATAATGTGACAGAGGCAAAAAAAAATTTGGGGAGGGTGGAAAGAGCCCTTAGGGTTTTTTGAAGAGGGGGGGGGAAAGCTGAGATCACCAAGGTCTCCCTTCGCGCTTTGCCGATCGGTTCCCACGCTTCCGATTTCGTCCTTGGCAGCTGGCCAACTTTGCGCAAAGGTTTTATTTTATTTATTTAGTTATTGGTTCAATTTATATGCCGCCCTTCTCCGGAGACTCAGGGCGGCTTACAACGGGTTAAGCAATAGCCTTCATACTTTTGTATATACCTGTTTAGTAGGGCTTTCACGGGCCGCCTAAGCGGTGTTCTTTTTTATACAAAGTCAGCTTATTGCCCCCACAATCCGGGTCCTCATTTTACCCACCTCGAAAGGATGGAAGGCTGAGTCAAGCTTGAGCCTGGTGTTTTTGCAACCAGGGTTGGCTGGTTCAGCTCTTCGCCTTCACCCCCCACCCCCACCAAACTCAACAGGGCGGCTTGAAATGCTTAGCATGCAAGGCAAATCTGATAAACCATGGTTTAACGATAAACCAGGATATCGTTGCCTACACCCCGGCGCTCGCTCCTGCTCCTCCCTTCCTTTGCCCCGCTGTTGGGCTAGCAGAAGATGCTCTTATAATTTAAGCGTTTTGCTCTTCAATGGAGATTGGCAGCTCGGGGAGAAACGGTTCGTTTCTGAATGAGTCGCCATTCTGTGTCTCATCCAAACAGTTCAGCAAAGAGTTTTACCCAGGATAAAACTTCTGAAGGCAACTTCTGTTCCATGGGTTGATTGTTCTCCCTGTCTCCTTATTTTCAGGTTGAATCTCTCCTTGATCAATTTCCATCTATTCTTCCTTGTCTGGCCTTCGGGTCCTTTGGAAAATAGCTTGACCCCCTTCCTCCTCTCTGTGTCAGCCCCTCAAATATTTGAAGACTGCTATCATGTCTCCCCTGGTCCTTCTCTTCACTAGACTAGCCAGGCCCAGTTCCTGCAACCGTTCGTCGTATGTTTTAGCCTCCAGTCCCCTCATCATCCTGGTTGCTCTTTTCTCCACTTTTTCTAGAGTCTCCATGTCTTTTTTTTATAGTGTGGTGACCAAAACTGGATGCGGTACTCTAGGTGTGGCCTTAGATAGACTGCCTCTGAATGTGGAGGCTCTAAAGGAGCTAATAGCCAGCGTGAGCTACCAGCCACAGGGTTAGGATAGCCTAGAGTTGGGTTCGTCTTCCCCATCGTTCTAAAACTTTATTTATTTATTTTTGCTATTTTAATATTGATGCGTGTGTTTTCAGCTGGAAGGATTGGGACACGGAGCAGCAGAAAAATACACGTATTTTCCTAAGAGGAATTATTGCTATAGTAATCACTTTTTTAAAACATGGGCTGAGATCATTCCTCCAATGAAGGTGGCGGGTTGAATATTTAAAGAGCTGGGGAGTTGCCAGCCTTCCCATTTGAACCTGTCTCCCTGCTTCCCAGTTAATCTCTCATATATCAACAAGGACTTTTCCGGCCTCAGCTTAACTTTACACTCAGTTTACCACTTGGCCAAAACCAGATGAAGGAAGACCCTTAGGGTTCAGGGGCTGTTTTTCTTCACTTGTTATTGGGGAGTGGGATTCAAAATGTTCCTTTGCTGGCACTACAATATCTTTTTTCTTTTTTTTCCCCCTTCTTCGTTTATAAGATCAATCGAACTGAGGTGCAAAAGTCATTTGCTGGATTATATCCAAGAGGATAGCAGATGCGATGGCTGGTGGGTCTGAATCAGAGAATATAAATTAGCTGATAAGCTGGAGGATAGAAGGGAGAGGTTAAGGGGAGATTAGACTAGACTGCACTACACTAGATTAGATTACAGACTGGGCTAGGACATAGGGTAGAATAAAACAGGATAGGATAGAAAATAGAATGGAATGGAATAGGGAATAGAAATCAAAAATTGGATAGGATAGGATAGGATAGGATAGGATAGGATAGGATAGGATAGGATAGGATAGGATAGGATAGGATAGGATAGGATAGGATAGGATAGGATAGGATAGGAGAAGGAATGGAATGGAATGGAATGGAATGGAATACAAAATGGAATAGAATAGAATAGAATTACAGAATGGAATGGAATAGAATGCAGAATTACAATTGGAATGGAATGGAATAGAATAAGTAGAGTAGAGTAGAGTAGAGTAGAGTAGAGTAGAGTAGAGTAGAGTAGAGTAGAATAGAATAGAATAGAATAGAATAGAATAGAATAGAATAGAATAGAATAGAATAGAATAGAATAGAATAGAATAGAATAGAATAGAATAGAATAGAATAGCATAGAATAGAAATTCTTTATTGGCCAAAAGTGATTGGACACACAAGGAATTTGTCTTGGTGCATACGCTCTCAGTGTACATAAAAGAGAAGATACATTCGTCAAGAATAGAATAGAATAGAATAGAATAGAATAGAATAGAATAGAATAGAATAGAATAGAATAGAATAGAATAGAATAGAATAGAATAGAGTAACAGAGTTGGAAGGGACTTTGGAGGTCTTGTAGTCCAACCCTCTGCTTAGGCAGGAAACCGTATACAATTTCACACAAATGGTTATCCAACATCTTCTTAAGAACTTCCAGTGTTGGAGCATTCACAACTTCTGGAGGCCAGTTGTTCCACTGGTTAATTGTTCTGACTGTCAGGAAATTTCTCCTTGATGAGTTTTCACCCGTTGCTTCTTGTCCTGTCCTCAGGCGCTTTGGAGAATAGCTTGACTCCCTCTTCTTTGGGGCAGCCCCTGAGATATCGGAAGACTGCTATCCTGTCTCCCCTAGTCCTTCTTTTCATCAAACTAGACCTACTTAGAGAAGGGGAGACATTTATTTAGAAGCAGAAAGAAGAATGAACTTAGACGGGAGGCTGAGTGGAGCTGAAAGAGAAGGCTAAAGGATAAGAGAAAATAGTTAGGGTTGTAAAAAGTTTCCTGCTCCGGAAAACAATTTAACCTGCACGACAGACAGGAAAAATATGTGCGAATGTTTACCCACTTCTCGATGGAGAAATCAGCCTAAAGGGGAGAAAAAGGATGAAGACTAACCACTTCCAACACAGGAAGTCCGCCTGGTTGCTGACCCCGGGACCCTCCCAGCTATTTTCGTCCCTCTTCTCCAGCCCCACCGTTTCCGTCCTTGCAAGATGGGCCTTGGTGTTCCTACCAGTCGGGGGGAAACAGATGGGGCGGGGAAGCAGCGAGGAAATGGGTGTGTGCGCACATCGACGCGATCCTCGGCTTCCTCTCCGATCCTGGGGGACAAGCAGGGAAAGCAGGAACCAAGCAAAGACATGTTGAATCAAAGCAAAAAGACCCCCCCCACACACTCCTCTTCATTGTCATGGCCAAACAACACAGCGCAGCTGTTTACAAAGAGTTTACACAGGCCACCCGCTTTGTCTACAACACAGGAGTGTGCGGCAGCGGCCAAAAAAAGCCAACCTTTTTAATACAATCCTAAATTGCATGAACAGAGGGATACAATCAAGATCAAGGGAGGTACTAATACCACTCTATAAAGCCTTAGTAAGGCCACACTTCAGAGTCCTGCATCCAGTTTTGGTCACCACGCTATAAAAAAGATGTTGAGACTCTAGAAAGAGTGCAGCGAAGAGCAACCAAGAAGATTAGGGGCAGTGGGGAAATCCATTTTTTTTTTACAACTTTGCTGAAAAAACTTTTCCGTGTATTCTTAAGTAGAAAGCGAGGCAGCTCAAAGCTAGAGGAAAATATTCATCGATAGATGCATACCAAAATGTATCTTGAGAGCTACCAGAGATCATTCAATAGAGATCATTCGTCCCACTTAAGCCATGGTTTGCGGAAATGTAGGTTTGTGCATCAATAGCAATAGCTCTTAGACTTATATCCCACTTCACGGTGCTTTACATCCCTCTCTAAGCAGTTTACAGAGTCAGCATTTTGCCCCCAACAATCTGGGTCCTCATTTGATCGACCTCGGATGGACGAAAGGCTGAGTCAACCTTGAAACAGGGGGAATCGAACCGCCAGAGGTACTGGCAGTCAGCAGAAATAGCCTGCAGTACCGCATTCTAACCACAGCGCCACCACGGCTCAAAACGAGAGTGGTCAGTCTAGAAACCTCTGAGGAGCCTTTTCTTTCTTTCTTTCTTTCTTTCTTTCTTTCTTTCTTTCTTTCTTTCTTTCTTTCTTTCTTTCTTTCTTTTGTTGTAGACAAGTTTTATTGAATTTTTCTTTTACATACATATTTTATGAACAGACTATTGACCGGGTCACATTTTTTACAACTTATGACATAATTATATGTTGATTTTTATGATCTATTCCAAACTTCTTTTTTTGGTTTTACCATATTTCATTTTCTGCCATATTCTCTTTCTCTACTTCTTTACCTTATCTTAATCTCTTCTTAATATATTAATGTATAAACAGTATCACCATCCGCCCTTCAAATCCTAATTTCTTAGCATTGCTTCAGTTAATTATCTTTTTTCTCCATTTATAAAGTATATTTCTTGTAATCCCCAACCCAATTTTAAACAAATAAACTTGAATAAGATAAAGTTTATTTATACAAACAATAAACTTCATCTTATTCAATTCTTACATTGAAACCCTTTTAACTTGATAGATCTTCCACATCTTATCCTACCTCTTCTTAATACATAATAAGCAATATCACTATCCGCCCTTAATTCCTAACTTCTGTTATAGCATCAATTAATTATTTTGTTTCATCATTTACAACATATTATTTCAAAATCCCCATCACACTTTTTTTGTCTCTTAATTTCAGTTATTTTCATAATTAAACCTAATTAAACCACTTCATATTTCATCCGCTGTTCCATTTTACAATACTTTTACTTTTTTACACTCACAATTACCAATATTAATACAGTTCCCTTAGACTAATATATACCGTTTTTCCCTTCCTCCTTTCTTGGCGGTGAGGCCAGTGGCATATAATTTTAATAAGTAACATAAATAAAATGCTGTCCTAAAGATTGTTTTATTTATTTATTTATTTTAAATTTGATTTATATGCCACCCTTCTCCAGAGATTCAGGGTGGCTTACAATGCATTAAGCAATAGCCTTCATACTTTTGTATATTTATACAAAGTCAGCTTATTGCCCCCACAAACTGGGTCCTCAATTTACCTACCTTAGAAAGGATGGAAGGCTGAGTCAACCTTCAGCCTGGGGAGATTCAAACTTACAGTAATTGCAGACAGCTGGTGTTAATCACAATGCTTTTAGTCTGCTGAGCTATACCAGGCTCAGTTTTCAATATTTAAAAGCAGGTAAAGTGTTAAGAGTCACACATTTTGTCTGCTACTAACTATGCCCTGTTAGCTTCCTGTTGGTTTATTTTAAAATAAATAAAATAAGTATTTTTGACTGATTTTTGCTCATTTCTAACAGTGCTCTCTATTTCTAGGCATCCTGACGGATTAGGATCTTCGAGCGAATATGTTAAGGTAAGGAAACCATTACTCTCTCTTCTTTCTCCTCTTTCGGTAACCTGCGATTATAAGGGATATGAATCTTACTGAGCCCCCACCTCCTAAAATGTGTCCCTTGCAAAGATGGAGTTTCGATGCACACACCTCATTCCTTCAAGTTTAAGAATATCTGGCATTTTAAGACCCACTTGGGTGATTTTAACCCGTCACGATTGACCGCGTGATGTGGCCGCGTGAACTCCTGACCACTTCGGCTGAATATATGGGAGGGTCACACAATAACACACACAATGTTTATATAAATTAGATGTTTTAAATTTTTTGAGCCTTAATTATTTAATTTACTTTAATAGCTTTTAACTTTTGTATGAAAATGGTATTTTATTTTGGCTGTTCACCGCTCAGAGTCCCTCTGGGAGTAGGGCGGTATATAAATTTAATAAATAAATAAATAAATAAATAAATAAATAACAATTCGGGCCGCAGAGCTGCAACCCTGACCGAAGGATGAAAGGAGGAGGCATAAATTTTGCAGAAGGAAACAAGAGCAGGGGTGAGAATGAAGATGGTGAGATACCCCGTTTCCCTGAAAATAAAACCCAACTGGAAAATAAATCCTAGCATGATTTTTTCAGGATGCTCGTAATATAAGCCCTACTCCCCGAAATAAGCCCCGGTTAAGATTATCAGCTAAATGGGTGCATTTAGTACTGCATTCCCCCCCCCCCACAAAAAATAAAACCTAACCAGAAAATAAGTCCTAATGCATTTTTTGGAGCAAAAATTAATATAAGACCCGGTCTTATTTTCGGGGAAACATGGGTAAAAATGCTGATTATTGCAAAGGAAGTAACCGAAAACTGGATGAATTTATGGGGAGATAAATGGATGCAAACAGAGGTGGGTTCCAGCAGGTTCTGACCAGTTCTGAAGAACTGGTAGCGGAAATTTTGAGTCGTTCGGAGAACCAGTAATAAAAATTCTGTCTGGTCCCACCCCCATCTATTCTCTGCCTCCCAAGTCCCGACTGATCGGGAGGAAATGGGGATTTTGCAGTAACCTTCCCCTGGATTGGGGTGAGAATGGAGATTTTACAGTATCCTTCCCCTGCCACCCACACCAAGCCATGCCACGCCCACCAAGCCACACCCACAGAACCGAGAGTAAAAAAATTTGAAATCCACCACTTCTAGAATTGTATTTGCGCAAAACTGGAAAAGCGTAGAGATCCCTATAGCTGAAAATGTGATTAAGAAAATGTTAGAATGTGCAGAAACTTAACAGATTTAACGCTTGCAATTCAAGGAAAGGAAGAATCAGATTATTATAATATACGGGGGGTTATTTTATCAATGGTTAGAGAATAAATATGAAAGCATATTTAACCCTGCTAAATTCCAGCTGATCGGGAGGAAATGGGGATTTTGCAGTCACCTTCCCCTGGAGTGGGGTGGGAATGGAGATTTTACAATATCCTTCCCCTGACACGCCCACCAAGCCATGCCACGCCCACCAAGCCACACCCACAGAACCGGTAGTAAAAAATGTTGAATGGATGCAACGTAGTCGAAAGCCAGTTTTGTCTGCAGTCGGTTCTTTACAAGGGGCACCAAAATAAATTTTCAGCGGGCATCGACGGCTTCTGCCTCTGGATAGGAAGGCGCCTATCTTTCCTATCCAGTGCTCGGAAGCTGCCAAGCGTCAACCAGAAGGTGAAAATTCTTCTCAAACCCACTTGAATCCCTGCCAGGCATTCTTGCTGCCTGGCATCGCCTTCCGATACAGCTGCCACCTGGGTCCCCAAAAACTGGGCAAGAGAAGAGTTGGCATCCCTGCAAAGAAGCAAAGGGATTAAGGATTAAGCCATTGCCCTGAGGAGTGGAGGGTCACTCTGCAGAGTTAAAAAAAAAAACGCCAAAAAGCTGGAAGGGGACGATGGATGGATGGTTATCTCCCTCCCCCCCCCCCGCCCACGCCTCCATGGGACAGATGGTCCTGGGACATTAAGCAAGGAAATTTACAATTGCAATTTAAAATGGGAAGGATTGTCATCAATTTGCAAGCTGCTCCTATGGACACCCGGAACGGAAACACCCCCCAAAGGGCTCTCGGGTGCTCAAAACGAGGCCGAGGGAAATGGCTGCGCTTAAAAGAAATAATTCTCAGGATTCTTGAGAAACCATTCCAAATATTTTATGCGGGCCCGAAAGAGGAGGAAGAGTGGAGCGGCATAAGTCCCCTGCCTTTTGGAAAGGGCAGATGGATAATAGGGGCTCGTTACACAGCTACAACTCAAGTTTTCTGGCTTGTTTTGGCTGGATCTGGGCCAGAGATTAAACAGAGCTTGTTCCGCTCTTTGTAGCCAATTGACCCCCCTGCCCTCCTCTCCCCCCTCCCCCCAACTTTTTATTGAATTTTGTACAGAGATGTTAAACTTCCCAGGTGGCATATTAGACATTAAGCAGGACAGAAATGGGATTTAATCATCCACCCATCCGCCAGCTGTGTGAAAATAAGCTATGTCCCCCCAATTTAAAAATGACGAAGATCGTCACAAATCCCCACCCAATGTTGTGATCCTCTTAAGACAGGAGTCAGCAACCTGCGGCTCTGGAGCCGCGTGTGGCTCTTTCACCCCTCTGCTGCGTCTCCCTGTCACTCAAAATATGCATCACAACCTCCAATATGCAACACCCGCCCGGCACGTGATTTATTGAGCTTTTCAACCCCCGGTAGGCCAACCATGGGTAAATCCAAGAAAAGAAAAGTTTCAGAAGAAAACAGAAGGGTTAATTCAACTACATAGGCTAGTTTTGTGTCCGCTCAAGAAATAGTCAAGGGTTTTGTGGCTCCCGATGATTTCTTTTTTGTGGGAAACTGGTCCAAATGGCTCGTTTGAGTGTTGAAGGTTGCAGACCCCTGCTCCCCTTTTAAGCACCTGGTTGCTATAAAGATGCTCAGGGGAAGTCCTAAGAGACTCCCAGACTGTGGAACTCCCTGCCACGGGAAATAAAACCATGCCCCCACCCCCTCTCATCCTCTCTTTTTCAGCTAAAGGTAAAAATATGTTTGCTTAAATGGTCCTTTGGTGGGCAGGCAGGTATTAGATGCTGGAATTTTAGGGATGGGAGTAGTAAAAAAAAAATTCTCTGATTTTAATCGGGCTCTGATGCCATCACTCCCGTTTCTGTCAATGGGCTTTCAAGCCCTCATCGTTTGTTCCCCCAAAAGACCCATGAAGACCCCACCCATTTCTTCCAAGCTGTTGGACTACGCTGCGCATTGTCACTGCATGTGGCTAAGGATGATGGGTATTATCCACTCTTGGTTTTGGAAAGCTTGTGCTGGGGAAGAAAGATGCACGCCCACGTAGCTCGTCCGATTGGGCCACGAGCCCTTAACGGAACATTGGGGCAGGACATGCCAGAGGCCGGAAAAACTAAAAACCTGCTTGGAGACATTAAAATGATATTTAATGCACCATTGTCGAGAATCAGCCAAGGTCGAACTCTGGGATAAACTCTGCATTAAGTTTAATGCCTGGCAATATGTGAAGGATTTAAAGATTGCAATCGCCATGCCAAGCCCAGCCATCTCCACAGCAGCTCCCAATCGGGCGTGGCTCGCTTTAACAATTACACTGCTTAGCAAGAGTAGTCTAGGGCCCCCAATTGTGGTCTTTAAATTGAGGATTCCTGTAGGGTTATCCTTCCATTCCCCATCAGCCAACCAGTCAGAGTTGAAGAAGCTTCTCGGATGAGAAGCGAACTGTCTTCAAGGATGCTACATCGGTCGTAACAGTGAAAAACCGTCACACGTCACTTGTTTCTGTGCCGTTGTAACTGAACGGTCGCTAAATGTTGTAAGTCGAGGACTATCTGTTCCGCCAGCCTGCCCTACAGGGTTGTTGTACCACAGATCGACAGAATCGACCGATCAAATCCACCCGTGGAACAGAAGTTGCCTTCGGAAGTTGTGGGAGCTTTCCAGAAGAAATTGGACTGCCATCTGTCAGAAATGGTGGCGAGCGGGCGGAGGGTTGGGCTGGATGACCTCCAAGGTCCCTTCCGACTCTCTCAATCTGTTAAAAACCAGAAAGCCCAGCTGCCTCTTGAAAAAAAAAAGAAGCCCCTTTGGGATACCCCCCCATAGGGTTATTTTCAGCACCTAAAGACAAATTATGGCGGTAGAAACAGCTTTCTATCTATCTGCTTTTTTTGTTTTTTTTTTGTTTGTTTTTTTGAGTCCTTTTTTTGTTTTTTTGTTTTTTTTTTGTTTGTTTTCTTGAGTCCTTTCCTGAACCCGCAGCCAGATTAATACCCAACCTGGAGCAAAGAGGCTGATCCTTCAGGGCTAACTTTTAGCCATGGGTGGTTTTTGACTGTCCGGCTGGCCGTCGTGGCGAGATCTTGCACCCGAGACCGACAAATCCAAGTTTCTCAGGCTGCAAACCTCTGGATAGGTTTAATCAGAGGGGTTTTTTAGGCAGTTGTGTGAATGCGTTCTTGAGACTGGCAGCCCTGCGGCTTCTTCTCTGGTAATGCTGCACTACTAACTAGAGCATACAAAACCTTTGCTAGACCAATTCCTGAATACAGCTCGTCTGTCTGGAACCCACATTGCATATCGGACATAAATACAATTGAGAGATATTTTACGAGAAGAGTCCTCCATTCCTCTACCCACAATAGGAGAGACTTGATGGCGCATCAGCTTAAGTAGTGCTAAAGTGACACCAGCTGCCTGCAATTACTGCAAGTTCGAATCTCACCAGGCTCAAGGTTGACTCAGCCTTCCATCCTTCCGAGGTAGGTAAAATGAGGACCCAGATTGTGGGGCAATAAGATGACTTTGTATAAAAAAGAACACCGCCTGGGGGGGGGGGGACGAAAGCCCTACTAAGCAGGTATATACAAAAGTATGAAGGCTATTGCTTAACGCATTGTAAGCCGCCCTGAGTCTCCGGAGAAGGGCGGCATATAAATTAATTAAATAAATAAATAAAATTAAATTAAAATCCCTTATGCCACCAGACTCCAAATTTTGGGCTTAGACAATTTAGAACTACGCCGACTTCGGTCTGACCTATGCATAGTATGTAAAATTATCTGCTACAACGTCCTATCAACGACTACTTCAGCTTCAACCGCAACGACACACGAGCAAATAATAAGATACAAACTCAAGGTCCAAACTCGATTGCAGAAAATACGCCAGAGTGGTCAATGCCTGGAATGCACTACCTCACTCAAGTTTCTTCCCCAATCCCCCAAAATGTTAACCTTAAACGGTCTATTGTCGACCTCACCCCATTCCTAAGAGGTCTGTAAGGGGCGTGCATAAGTGCACCGGCGAGCCTTACCTGTCCTACTTATTCCTTTTTGACTCTTACTCTTTTCAGGTAGTCAAATGACGTTTATACTTTTACCTGTTATCTTATAGAGGCTGGACAAATAAACTTTATGATGATGATGATGATGAAAAGGGAGAAGGTGGGCACCAAGGTGGCAGGGAAGGACAGGTGGGAAACAAATCTAAAAAATTGGGGGGGGGGGGGAAAGGGAGGTACTGACCCTGGGGGGGGGGGGTTGTAAGGATGCAACCCAGCAGAGGTAAAGACCCCCATCCTTAGCTGCATCTTTCTTGAGCCCAGGGAAGGGATGCTGTGTGTGTGTGTAGAGGGGGGGGCGCTGGGGGACCCCCCCCACCCTAGCTGGCTGCCCCCCCCTCCATCGTTAGGCTCCTCCCCCGCCCCGCCCCCGCCGAGGGATGAGGTAATGTGGGAAGCAGCTGAAGTTAAAGCATCGCCGCCGCAGAAGCGGGAGCGGGATCTCCAACCGGACGGAGGGACGGAGTAACCATGACGGATCGCTGCAGCCTCTGGAGCGCCTTGTCGGCCGCCGCGTGCTGCTTCTACCGCGGCTCCTTCATGCAAGTGCAGGTGAGGGAGAGGAAGGGGGACAACCCACCCCCACCCCCTGCCTGGGGCATGGCAAGCCCAGGGCTGGGGTGGATTGGGCCCCCTCCGCTTGCGAAGGCAGCCTTTGCACAAAATTGGGGAGGGGGGCGGCAGCTGCTGCGGCTGCATGGATGGATGGAGAGAGTGGGGTGGGGGGTGGGGGTCGCAGGAGAATGCCTTCTCCAAAGCTTTGCAAGGGCTTGCAATTTTTCCCTTTGTGTGTTACAAGAAGCCCGAGCCGGCAACCCCGGAATCCGACCGTGGCTGGGTGGGGAGGGGGCGTCGCGCGGGGACCCGCTGGGTGGGTGGGTGGGTGGGCGGGCGGAGACTTCGATCCCCGGCGCCAGGCAGCAAGCAGAGGGGGATTCCCCTCTTCCCAGGCATGGAGGGAGAGGGGTGGGGGACAGAGTGGAGAAATCGCATCTCCCACCCGTGTTTGCTGCCCGCGGGGATCCAGGTGGAAGCCCACACCTTGTGGAGTGGGGCAAGGGGTCTCTCCTGTTGGAAGGATGAGGGGTGGGCTTTTATTTCTGGATTGGGCGGGTGGGTGGGTGGGTAGGGGGTTTAATTCTTGGAAGGAAGAGGGCCGAGCATCTTTCAGCATCCTCCAGGTGAAACCCACCCACCCACTCTGTAAAACCCATCAGCCTTCGGTCCTCCTCTCCAGCCCCGGAGGCCCCTTAGGAAAGTGACTCGGACTACAACTCCCCATCCTCCCCAGCCCGCAGAGGAGTACTGGCTTGGAGGAGGTGGGTTTTTTTCCCACCCTCGCCCTGCTTGCTTGGCCTTTCCAGAAGGAGGCAGGGGTGTGGGAAGAAAGTACCTCTAGAGAAGAAAGTGGGGAGGGGGTGGGATGGAGGAGGTTTGGGTTTAGAAAAGCAGGTAGGAGGGAAATGGACACATGCACACCGAGAAGCACACTCGTACCCCTGCTCCTCTTACTTCTGTGCAGAAATATGAGGTGGGTGGGGCAGTTTCCTCCCCCCCCCTCCTGTCACTTCTCTTTGGACAAGGGCTGGTTGCAGAGGTCAGAGGTCAGGACAAGATCCCCACCCCACCCCAGGGCAGCCAAGCTGAGATTGATGGTTAACATGCCCCCCCCCCCCCACACACACACACAACATAAACCAGCCTCCAGCCCCTTTCTTTCTTCCAAGCTTGCAGTGATAAAAGAGAAATAGGCTCCCCAGAAGGATTTACAAGTAGGGAATCCCTGGGGCATGTCAGGAACGAGAATAATGGAGACAGAAAGAAAAAAAGGGGGGGGGGGGTCGGTTGGACTACAGTTCCCATCCCTGTGGGTCTCGCGTCTCCGGAAGGGAAGAGGGAGCCTGGCAAGCAATGAAAGAGAAATCCATCCATCCGTTCTATCTATCCGTCTTATCCATCTATCCACGCATCTATCGTCCAAAGATAGGCGTTAAGAGCCCCTTGAAGAGAAAAATGATACAGTAGAGTAGGCCCATGGGGAGAACAGAAGAGATTGTGTGAGTTCAACCCAAGAGAAAACCTGTGTGTGTGTGTGTGTGTGTGTGTGTTTTCTCTCCAAATCCATCCTTCGCCTATGATGTCATTGGCAATGCAGGACTCCAAAAACAGCCTTCCGAAATTTGCATCTTGCCATCACTCGGGCTGGGATGCAGTTCATCATCCTTGTTGAATGACAGCTGTCTTCTTCCCCGCCCCTGTCTCCCGCTTTCTTCTTCGGAGGAGGAGGAGGAGGAGGGGGTGTTTCTAAAAAGGGGCTTCCCTTTTGAGGAAGGGGATTTATTTCGGCTCCCAACGGCACTCCCACTATTTCACACCCATACCCACTCCCTTCGAAGGGGGTTAAGGCAGACACTTCCCTACAGGGGAAGAGATGCTTGAAAGAAAGAGGAAAAAACATCATCATCATCATCATCATTTAAGGGGGCTGGTGATGACGTCCCTTGCCAACCGACAGAAAGAAAGGAAGAAAATGATTTCTACGCCCACACCTCTTCCTGACTGTGGCATTTTCTTAGTCATGCCAGGGCAACCTGTGAAAGTAGCTGAGTGGGAATTAGCCGGCATGATTCTTCAAGAGAACCATCCCGATTTTTTTTTTTAAAAAAAAGGGAGGGGGGAATGCTGGAGGGAGTAAATAAACCTGGTTAACCTGTCAAACTTGGGCCTGTCAAAAACCAGATGGGGATGGTTGGAGGTAGCCCATTGGAACTGTCCGTGGTGCTTAAATGGGTGTTTTTTTTTAAAAATTTTCAAGCTCAGTTGAAAAATTAAGAGTTCGCTGGAGGTTTGGCGGTGGAATTTTCATTGAGTTAATAATCAACGGCTGCGATTATGTGGCTTGTACAGATGTATTTCTTTAGAAATAGTTATGATAACCTCCTCTTCTGGGTTTTTTCCCCTTAGTTCTAAGGTTTGGGTGGCTCAGTGGCTAAGACGTTGAGCTTGTCGATCGAAACATCGGTAGTTCAGCGGTTCGAGTCCCTAGCGCCGCAGAATGGGGTGAGCTCCCGTGACTTGTCCCAGCTTCTGCCAACCTAGCAGTTCGAAAGCAAGTAAAAAATGCAAGTAGAAAAAATAGGGACCACCTTTGGTGGGAAGGGAACAGCGTTCCGTGCGCCTTTGGCGTTGAGTCATGTCGGCCACATGACCACGGAGACGTCTTCGGACAGCGCTGGCTCTTTGGCTTTGAAACGGAGATGAGCACCGCCCCCTAGAGTCGGGAACGACCAGCACGTATGTGCAAGGGGAACTTTTACCTTTACCTAAATGTTGTTAAAAGAAGGAATCGATGAAGATGGGTTAGGTGTGGCAGGGAAGGGAGAAATCAAATTTTCTCCTGAAATATTCTTTTGCTGACATTCGTGGAAAGGGCCAACTAGCCAAACGGGGCTGCCATCTCTAATATTTTAATTATTTTGCTACTTTGTTTTTTTTGCTTCTTGACTTAGAATTTTAAGAGGAGAAGGTTGGTATTTTACGACCTACAAATCTGGTTTGTGGGTCAGATACCCCACAAATATTGTGGGTCAGATACCCCACAAATGTTATGTGGAGGCTCCATCTTTGAGGTTAGAGAAATAGGAGATCGTAGGTTTTGGCTTCTTCTCTTTACGCAGGAATTCGTCTTGCCAGGGTGAAGGATTCTGGGTTCCAATTCAGCCCCTGTTTTTCCTTCCATTCATGGTATTTCTCTCTGGGAATCTTATAGCAATCCCACGTTGGTCACATCGGAAAATATCTTCTCCACTGCCCTTGAAGTCGATCCAGATTCGATCTTGGGAGCCACTTGATTTCTTCTGTTCTTATTGATCAGGCAATTCAGATGTTGATTTCGCCCGGAAAGAATTTTATTCCCACTTTTTATGTCCTTCTTAAGAGCTCTTTGAAGGTGGGCAGTTTGCTATTTACCAGGTTTAAATCTGGATTTTTGCCTTCTTTTTTTTTTTTTTCCATTCTTTCAACAGCCACTTTCCAACGTGGCTTGTCGGAAGCCAGCTGGAAAAGTCAGAAATGGCAGTGTGACCCCGGGACACTGCAACTGTCATAAGTACATGTCAGTTGCCAAGCGCCCGAAATGTCAATCACGTAAGCTGTGGGACGATGCTGGGATGGTCGTAAGCGCCAGGAGCTGTCGCGAGTCACTTTTATCAGGGTTGCAACTTACAATTGTTCATTTAGTGATCCTTGTAAGTTGAGGACTAATTGTACAGCTCCGATTTGAGCAACATATCCCTTTTTTCTATTTGCATCCTCTCGCCTTCCTCTCTGCTGTCAAAAGATTGGGGTCCCAGGGCTCCCACATAATCGCAGGACAGAGTCCCATTTTAAACATCGGGACGTCTTGGGTCAGTTTTGATCCTTCTGTGTGCCGAATGTCAAGGTTTCAAGTAACACCCCCAATGAAAGAAAGAAAACTCCGAGGCGCTTGAAGTTCCTCAAAGTTCCATTTTATGAGAGATGTCCTATTGGCCCATCTGGGAAAACCCGAATCTGAAAGCTTCCAGGTTTTCCCCACCCAAAAGAAAGTCCAAATCCCTGTTCAGCACCCACATGTCCATCACGTAGTCACCGTCCTAGTCACCGTCCCAGTCACGCCCTTCCAGGTGCAGGGTAAAACGTCCTTGACTCTCTGAGAAAGGAATGTTGTTTTGACTACATATCCCCACAATTCCCTGCAATCCCGGTATTCCCACAGCACTAAATGTGGCAGTCCTGAAAATCCAAAGTAAAAGATGGCCTCCGGGGCTGACACCGATAACTCCAACGTTCATGGACAATGTGAATTACTAATAGATTTGCTGAAGCTTTTCCCAAACTGGATCCTTCCAGACATTGATTTTGCACCTATCTGGAACGACACCTTTGAGGAGCCGTTGCCTTGACCCTGTCATCCCACAACTCCTCGGCTCCCCACCTGTTCTTTGGGGCAGAGATATCTCTTGGCACAGGTCAAATGTGTTTGATTGTCTGCCTTGATGAACTCTGCGTGAATGACTTGGTGTGTGCGTGCGTGTCCGTGTTTCAGCTGACAGCAGCATCTCTGGCTCTCCCCACCAATGGCAGCGCAGCCGGTCTTTTGAAACAATTACATCATTGGCAGCCAATGGGAAGCCGGGGAAAGGATGCAGCATTTAGAGAGCAAGGGAAGGGATGGAGAAAGAGAAAGAGAGAGAGAGAGATGATAGATGGTAGGTAGGTAGGTAGGTAGGTAGGTAGATAGATAGATAGATAGATAGATAGATGGTAGATAGATAGATAGATAGATAGATAGATAGATAGATAGATAGATAGATAGATAGATAGAGATAGATAGATAGATAGATAGATAGATAGATAGATAGATAGATAGATAGATAGATAGATAGATAGATAGATAGATAATGTTTGGGATAGATGCCCACTGGGTGGAACCCAACTCACCTTAAAAAGCAAGCCCTGTTTCTCTAGCCGAACTTCCATCGGAGCAATTTAATTATAGGAAATTTAAAATTATAGAAAAATGCCCCCTTCTTCTCCTCCTCTTCCTCCCTCTTTTGGCCTGGGTCAAAAGCAGTTCGGCCCCATGGAGCTGAGACATGACATCATCATCTTCCCCCCCACCCCCACCCCCAGCTTTCCCCAGGGAGGCTGGGGAGAAATGGAGAGGGTGGGGATTGTATGCTTAAGGCTCAGGTGTTGGCCAGCAAAAGCAAAGCTCATCTTTATGCAAGATGGTTCCCTATATAAATCTGTCATTATTATTCATTACCCCAGCAGGCTTCGAACCACAGAGGGGGTTTATTTAACCCTTTGCGGAAGTGAGCCGGTTAGTTAAAAGCTTTCCCCCACCACGATGCCAAGAAAGAGGGGTCTGACGTTTTCTTCCTCCTGTTTACCCCTCATAACCACTCCTCACAGGGGCAGTAATGGCACAGACACCCCCCCACCACCATGAAATCCATCCTTTAACATATTTGCACCCAGAATACGAAAGCAGCAGAGTTTTTAATCACTTGAAGTGTTGGTACCGCTTTATAATGCCTGGATAAAACCATGTGCAGCAGATGCCAAAAAAGCCAACACAGTTCTAAGCTGCATAAATAGAGGGATAGAATCAAGATCAGGTGAAGTGTTAATATCACTTTATAATGACTTGGTAAGGCCACACTTGGAATACGGCATTCAGTTTTGATCGCCACGATGTAAAAAAGACGTGGAGACTCTAGAAAGAGTGCAGAGAAGAGCAGCAAAGATGATGAGGGGACGGGAGGCTAAAACAGATGAAGAACGGCTGCAGGAACTGGGCATGGCTAGTCTGATGAAAAGAAGGACTAGGGCAGACATGAGAGCAGTCTTCCAGTATCTCAGGGGCTGCCCCAAAGAAGAGGGAGTCAAGCTATTCTCCAAAGCCCTTGAGGGTAGGACAAGAAGCAATGGGTGGAAACTCATCAAGGAGAGAAGCAACTTAGAACTAAGGAGAAATTTCCTGACAGTGAGAACAATGAATCAATGGAACAACTTGCCACCAGAAGTTGTGAATGCTCCAACACTGGACGTTTTTAAGAAGAGGTTGGATAACCATCTGTCTGAAGTGGCGTAGGGTTTCCTGCCTAAGCAGGGGGTTGGACTAGAAGACCTCCAAGGTCCCTTCCAACTCTGTTATTCTATTCTATTCTAATTTAACTCAATTAATTCAGCCTTCCATCTTTCCGAGCTCAGTAAAATGAGGACCCAGATTGTTGGGGGCAAGATGCTGACTCTATAAACTGCTTACAGAGGACTGCAAGGCATTATGAAGCAGTATAGAAGTCTACGTGCTATTGCTATTAATGAAAAGGACGACTAGGGATGATATGATAGCCGTCTTCCAAAATTTGAGGGGCTGCCCCGAAGAAGAGAAAGCAACGTATTCTCCAAAACACCTGAAGGCAGGACAAGAAGCAACGGATGGAAGCTAATCAAGGAGAGAGGCAACCTAGAACTAAGGAATAGAATAGAATAGAATAGAATAGAATAGAATAGAATAGAATAGAATAGAATAGAATAGAATAGAATAGAATAGAATAGAATAGAATAGAATAGAATAGAATAGAATAGAATAGAATAGAATAGAATTTAGAATTTAGAATTTAGAATTTAGAATTTAGAGTAGAATAGAGTAGAGTAGAGCAGAGCAGAGCAGAGCAGAGCAGAGCAGAGCAGAGCAGAGCAGAGCAGAGCAGAGCAGAATAGAATAGAATAGAATAGAATAGAATAGAATTTAGAATTTAGAATTTAGAATTTAGAATGTAGAGTAGAGTAGAGTAGAGCAGAGCAGAGCAGAGCAGAGCAGAGCAGAGCAGAGCAGAGCAGAATAGAATAGAATAGAATAGAATTTAGAATTTAGAATTTAGAGTAGAGTAGAGTAGAGTAGAGTAGAGTAGAGTAGAGTAGAGTAGAGCAGAGCAGAGCAGAGCAGAGCAGAGCAGAGCAGAGCAGAATAGAATAGAATAGAATAGAATAGAATAGAATAGAATAGAATAGAATAGAATTTAGAGTAGAGTAGAGTAGAGTAGAGTAGGGTAGAATAGAATGTAGAGTAGAGTAGAGTAGAGTAGAGTAGAGTAGAGTAGAGTAGAATAGAATAGAATAGAATAGAATAGAATAGAATAGAATAGAATAGAATAGAATAGAATAGAATAGAATAGAATAGAATTTAGAGTAGAGTAGAGTAGAGTAGGGTAGGGTAGGGTAGGGTAGAGTAGAGTAGAGTAGAGTAGAGTAGAGTAGAATAGAATAGAATAGAATAGAATAGAATAGAATAGAATAGAATAGAATAGAATAGAATAGGATAGAATAGGAGTACAATACAATACAATACAATGCAATGCAATGCAATGCAATACAATACAATACAATACAATACAATACAATACAATACAATACAATACAATACAATACAATACAATACAATACAATACAATGCATAACAATACCTGTTGTGGCCCCGTCCTCTGAGCCTATCCCTTTGGAGGAAGGAAGCTCTGAGCAGGAGGAAGAGGAGCCAGCCAGATCTCCCAGCCCCCCCCCCCCTCTGGCACCGGCTCAGGTGCCAGCTGAAAGAGAGCCAAGTAGTGGGGAAACAGGTGTCTCAGATGAGAGTGAGGGAGAGACGTCATTCCTGGATGCACGCCAAAGAAGGCGAGACAAAAGAGTATTGCAGCTGCGGCGTATGAGGAAATAGTTCTGAGTCACTGATTGGAGTCATGGGATCAGTGAGTCACTGGACCACACCCAGAAGCCTGTCTATATAAGACAGGCCAGTGAGTCATGAAGTTCGTGACGAACAAAGCTAAACAAACGGAGCAACCTCGTAGGCTTGGAAGCTAGATGAACGGCAAAGCTACGTAGGAGATTTTCTTGTTTGTGTAAACCAATAAAGTCCTTGGCAGACGGTGTGCATATCGCTGCCAAGGTTGAGATAAGAACTGCGGAGTGTGCCAAGTGATTATTAACCCTCGGCTGGCTGTGTTTTTGTGGGTCTCTGAAGGGGGGGGACAGATCAAATACCATGCCATGCCATGCCATGCCATGCCATGCCATGCCATGCCATGCCATGCCATGCCATGCCATACCAGAGTTGGAAGGGATTTTGGAGGTCTTCTAGCCCAACCCCATGCTTAGGCAGGAAACCCTACGCCACTTCAGGAATTTCCTGATAGTGAGAACAATTAATCAGGGGAATGGCTTGAATCCAGAAGTTGTGGGTGCTCCACCATTGGTGGTTTCAAGAAGAGATCGGACAACCCATCTGTCTGAAATGGTACAGGGATGTGATGACGAACCTATGGCACGTCAGTTCAGCTGGGACCGGAAGTTTGCAAACGGGCTGTTTTCGGCCTCCGGGGGGCATGGGGAAGGCTGTTTTGGCCCTCCCCAGACTCCTAGAAAGGCTCTGGAGGCCATGGGGAGCATAAAACGGGCCTAACATGCCATTACATGTCAAGAGCTGGTGGGGGGAGGTTTCACGCATGCATACGCAGGGGCAGGGCACATAGAATTATGGGTGTGGGCGCGCACACGCATGAACCCCCCCGTTGCTCCTGGCACACAATGGCAAAAAGGTTAGCCATCACTGGTATAGGGTTTCCTGCTTCAACAGCAGGCTGGACTGGAAGACCTCCAAGGTCCCTTTCCAGCTTTATTCCGATCGATCGAGCTCGTACTGCCAATGTCACAATGGGCACACATTTTCATCCGCAGCGATTAGGAATGGGTCCAGGGTCTGCCAAGTCGCTTGGACAGTGACCATAATTGCTACAGAGTCCGGGGGTGAGTTTAAATTGGCTTGGCTGCTCCAGCATCTTAAGACTTTCACCACAGTGATCGGAGCGGTAGGAAGAAAAAAAAACAAACCAGAAGGGGAAGAATTTTGCGCGTGCTCAGCGTTCTCTCTTTCTCTCAATCTCTTGGCTGAGAGGCTCATTTTCGTGGGCTTTTCTTCAGCTGAATGCACTCAATTGACTAGATAATCGGAGCACCGAGACTCCGAAGGGACTCAGGCAGCGTCTGCCTTCCCCCGTCACGGCCGTCGGGATGGTGTTAATTTTCCACCTCTTTGCAAATGTATTCCTCGTGCCTATGAAATAAGCCTTTGCTTGCACGCACGTACCCCGTTGGCGCAATTGTTGGCAAACAGGTTGGGGATTCATTCGGCGGGCACGCCAGAAGTCTGCCCGGTTTGTTTCAGCTTTGTTGGCTGGGTGGTTAGGAAGATTGTGAGGCAGGAAACGGGTTTTCGTCTCCAAAGGTGAGAGAAAGCGGAGATTGGGTGGCAAGCAATTAAGACGCTTTCTTTGGTCCGAGTGATGTCATCCCCATGCCAATTTTCTCCTTTTCAACCAGGTGGAGGTTGTGCTGTTGAATTGTGGTTGTTGTACGATAGAAACGGTCTTACATTTGTGGGTTTTAGGGTTTGGGGAATCTCTCCTTCGAGTCAAATATTGATCTGGCTTATTACAACATTTATTTATTTATTTATTTATTTATTCATTCATTCATTCATTCATTCATTCATTCATTCATTCATTGGTTCGATTTATATGCCGCCCTTCTCCGGAGACTCAGGGCAGTTTACAATGCTAATCCCACCTCCCCTTCACAGTGTAAGGGTGACACCCATCTCTAAATCCAATCGTAAATGACGATATAATTGCAAGCAAAATTCAACTGCAGTGGCATTAAAAAAAAAAACCCACCTACAATTCAGAAAAGCTAAAACCACAGAGGCTGTTTAAAAAAGGGAATTATTATTTTTCTTTTTTAAAAAAAATACTTTCTTTTAATACAAACGTTCCATCTTTCATTAAACAGTGTGTCAGCTGGGTATAAAATTCTTTGCATCTTAACAATTAAACTTACCACCGTATTCATTTCTTACATTCATTCTTATATTAATAATAATACTGATAACATAACATAAACCAAACATTTCTCTTCTTTACCTCTCTATTTTTACAAGACACTGCTTTCGTATTTATTCTCTAACCATTGATAAAATAACCCCCCGTATATTATAATAATCTGATTCTTCCTTTCCTTGAATTGCAAGCGTTAAATCTGTTAGTTTCTGCACATGCTAACATTTTCTTAATCACATTTTCAGCTATAGAGATCTCTACGCTTTTCCAGTTTTGCGCAAATACAATTCTAGAAGTGGTGGATTTCAAATTTTTTTACTATCGGTTCTGTGGGTGTGGCTTGGTGGGCGTGGCATGGCTTGGTGGGCGTGGCAGGGGAAGGATACTGCAAAATCTCCATTCTCACCCCAATCCAGGGGAAGGTTACTGCAAAATCCCCATTTCCTCCCGATCAGCTGAGACTTGGGAGGCAGAGAATAGATGGGGGCAGGGCCAGACAGAATTTTCATTACTGGTTCTCCGAACGACTCAAAATTTCCGCTACCAGTTCTTCAGAACTGGTCCAAACCTGCTGAAACCCATCTCTGAATTCTAGCTGCGGTTATTACATGAATAATCAAATATACAGTTTCTTTACTATAAATTCCCGCTAAGATTCCCAACCAACAGGAACAATTCCGGTTTTAAATAGATATGTTGTTGCATCATTCTTCTCCCGCCACATACGAATTTTTGCCCAATATATTTTTGCTTCCACACACATATGATAATACGACCCCGGTAAGGGAATTATTTTTTAAGAGCAGAGAACGGTGGGTAGACATTTTTAGGAGGAGCAAGGCGGAAACGAGCCTGAAAAAACTTCACAAATCAAGATTGGCCGTCTGTCAGGACCCCCTCCTGAGATAGGAACAGGTTCCTTGCTTTCTATTATACTGGGAGGGTTTTTGCTCCTAACTCTCCGTGATCCGGAGAGCAGGGGAGGGAAACAGCTGCTTGCAATAATTGGTCAAACAAGGTGGACAGCGTTGTGGTAAACCTTCTGGGTTTGCCTGCCGGCAAAAACGTTGGCTATCCTCCATCTCTCTGGAGATGCTCAGACTGCATCCGTGTCTCCCCAGATAACCAGCTCTTCTGCTCGGAGAAGCGGAAGGATGATTGTGTCAGGGTTACAACGGAGGCAAGGGTGACAGAAGCCTCCGAGAAGAGAGATTCGTCCTAGGCTTCAGCTGCCAGCTACAGGGTCTCAAACACGCACCACCAGTCATGCCCTGAACAATCGAGCGGATCTCCGCCGCCAAGCATCTGCTGCCAACCAGCCCCTTCGCTGCTCCTCGAAACCACTTCAACAACTCATGTTAGCCGATAGCCAGCCCCCCCCCCCCCCCCGTTTCCTTTTGGCTGCCTTCCCAGTTTGCAGGGAAGCACGGCGACCACGTGAGCGCGATTCAGGCATTGCCCCATCGCCTCAGTTTGTGTTGAACAGAAGGGCTGATGGAGAAGTAGACCATTGTCAGTCGGCTGTTGGATGGCAGCTTTCAATGAGTTTGCACAATCCTTTTTTTTCTTAAAAGCACCGCAAAAGAGCATTCGGCACAACCTGGCTTTCCTGGCCTCAGAAGTCAAAAACATGGTTTGCAGCGGTGACGTTAGGATCGCACGGCGGTCCTCAGACAAACCAAGTTACTCGTTGCTTACTCCGGTTTGCCTTTCAAAAATAAACGGGCTCTCTGACCAGGCTAACTTTGAGGAATCAATCGATCCGCTCACCCTGTTCTTCTTCTCCTACTTTGCCTTTTTAAAGTTAAAAATCAATCCTTTTTTTTCTCTTCAAAAGCTTCTGCTTGGAGATGCCACAAGTTATCGCTTCAGGGTGGCCCCGGCTTCAAAGCTCTCGCCTTTCATTTCGGATGGTGGTTGGCGGCTGACTGAAATGTCCCTTTTTTTTTCTTCTTCTTCTTCTTCTCCGCAGTTCTCCAAGGAGAAGTACATCCTCGACTCCTCGCCGGAGAAGCTTCACAAGGAGTTGGAAGAAGAGCTGAAGCTCAGCAGCTCCGACCTAAGGAGTCACGCCTGGTATCATGGCCGCATCCCCCGGGAGGTGAGAGCTTCTGGCCGAGAGGACCTCTGGCCAACATGGGACCGGAAGTTGGGTTGATCAAGAGAATGGAGAGGAATCAGCTTGGGGAGGGGGGTGGTATGCTGGAGGTCCCTCAACCTGGGTGTCTTAGATGGGTGGTACAAATGGAGGAACATGTAGTTGAATCTCTCCAGGATAGGAAGGCTGAAGGTATGTTACGTGTACTGCATCACATTATTAACTGTACAGAGAAAATAATTGTTTGAGCAGGGGTGGGATTCAGCTGGTTCAGATCAGTTTTGGCGAACCGGATGCTAATTTTACATCTTGTTCGTCGAACTGCTAGTTGCAAGGACTTGTTCGTCGAACTGGTAGTTGCAAGGACTCGCTGACCCCACCCCGCCCCTCTCAGGAGTCTCCACGCGGCCCGTTTTGAATGCGAGGTAAGTGCAGGGCCCACACGGAGACTCTGGGAAGGCGAAAAATGGGAAGTTTCCAGCCTCCTGTAGCCCAGGGGAGGCCATTTTTGCCCTCCCAGAGACTCAAGTAAAGCCTCTGTAGCCTGGGGAGGGTGAAAAACAGGCCTCCCAGAAGTACCGGAAGCCCAAAAATGGGCCCATTTCCAGCCTCCAGAGGGCCTCTGTAGCCCGGGGGAGCCCGTTTTCGCCCTCCCAGCGGCTCGAGGAAAGCCACCGGAGCCTGGAGAGGGCGAAAACAGTCAGCCTCACCGTGGAGCAGGAGGCCAAGTAGGCCACGCCCCATGACCACGCCCACCCAGCAAGAGGGCAGAAAACCAGTTGCTAAAATTTGTCAATCCCACCCGTGTGTGAGGAATGCAAGTTAAGCTAAAAACTCTTTGGAGATGAGAGGGTCACTGCTGGCTCCTGAATGGGGTCTCTTCCCCCCCAGAGGGACCCTTTATATTCTTGAGGTAATTTACGATGCACCTCAATTTTGGAAGCAGATACCCAGGGACAGGCACTTTTCAATGTTTCCAAAACCGAAGCAACGTACCAAATGTTTCTTTTCCACCTTCCTCTCCAATGTAGGACCAGGCTTATTATTATTCTCTGCAGATGCTCAGAGGCCCTGCTGCAATCTTTGCACCTGTGCCCTGCCACTCGGAAGACTAAATAGCGCTAGCTAAGTTCCTCAGATAAAAACCCTAACACTGGATTATTATCAGTATTATTTAGGTTCCTCATTGATTTGCATTTATATTTATTAATCAAGTTGGCACCCATCTCAAGGAATGTGGTGGCTCAGTGACTAAGACGCTGAGCTTGTCGATTGAAAGGTTGGCAGTTCAGCGGTTTGAATCCCTAGTGCCGCGTAACGGGGTGAGCTCCCGTGACTTGTCCCAGCTTCTGCCAATTTAGCAGTTTGAAAGCACGTAAAAAAAACACGCAAGTAGAAAAATAGGGACCGCCTTTGGTGGGAAGGGAACAGAGTTCCGTGCGCCTTTGGCCTTGAGTCATGCCAGCCACATGACCACGGAGACGTCTTCGGACAGCGCTGGCTCTTCGGCTTTGAAATGGAGAGGAGCACCGCCCCCTAGAGTCAGGAACGACTAGCACATATGTGTGAGGGGATCCTTTACCTTTACCTTTTACCCATCTCACCAAGGATTCCGAGCCCGTAGGCCAGTTTTCCAAGCAGAGCACAGCAGGGCTCACCTCTTCATACCCCCATCTGGATTGTTTTGTTCTTTATTTATTCATAAAAAATATTTTCCAGGTGTCGGAAAGCCTGGTGCAAAGGAACGGGGATTTTTTGATCCGCGACTCGCTCACCAGCCTGGGTGATTACGTGCTGACTTGCCGCTGGCGGAACGAACCCCTCCACTTCAAAATCAACAAAGTGATGGTGAAATCCGGTGAAGGGCGCACTCACATCCAGTACCTCTTCGAGCAGGAGAGCTTCGACAACGTCCCGGCCTTAGTGCGCTTCTACGTAGGGAACCGTAAGCCCATCTCGGAACAGAGCAATGCCATCTTTTACTGCCCCATCAACCGCACCTTCCCGCTGCGCTACCTGGAGGCCAGCTACGGACTCGCCAATGGGAAGCACAGCAGCTCTCATAGCCACTCGGGACACAAAGGCGGGCACATCAAGAGGAGGAGCATCACCATGACGGACGGGCTGACTGCCGACAAGATCACAAGGAGCGATGGGTGTCCCACCAGGTAAAACTCTCGGGAAAACTCCATTCTTGGAATATGGACAGGGGTGGGCTAAGGTTCTGTGTAGTTCGGAGAACCCCCAAATCCCACTCCTGGCTGGCCCCTCCCACCCCTCCCCTCCCCTACCAGGAGTCCCCACGCGGCCTCTTTTGGATGCAGGTATGTGCAGGGTGTCAGCAATTCACGCTGCACTTACTCTAATGCTGACATAAGAAGGAGAAGCAGAGGCATCGGGAAAGGGACGATTGACTCTTCACTTACTTATTTTCCCTGGAGAGAATATCACCTAGGGATGGGATGGGAGGGGGGAAATTCCTTTGAGAGGGAGCAGTAGTTTAGGGGCAGAGTGACTGGGAAGATGACCAATGAGTGCAGAGGAGTGGGGAGAGGAAAAGGAGGGTTTTGGCTAAGGAAGCCAGAGTTGGCTGTGATGTGTCGGAGTAGAATGTTCGTGCTTAATAAATAAGAGTTTTTTTTTCACCAAAGACTTCGTTTGAAATGCAATTTACTTGAGAAGACTTCGAAACCTGACACAGGGTGCATGTGGAGGCTCGGGAGGGTGAAAAACAGGCCTACTTCCAGGCCTACTGGAAGTTGTTGTTTTCCGGCCTACTGGAGGCCGGAAACAGCCCTGTTTCCGGCCTCCAGAGTCTGAGAAGGCCGTTTTCGCCCTCCCGGAGGCTCAAGAAAAGCCTCTAGAGTCTGGGGAGGGCAACCCCGCCCCCCTCCCCGCCATGGTGCTGGAGGCCAACTAGCCACACCCACCATGGCCACGCCCACCCAGCAACCGGGCAGAGAACCCCTTGCTAAAACTTTTGAAGCCCAGCCCTGAATATGGAGGTTCCCTTTGCGCCCACATCCCAAAAGGGGGATTGGCAAATTGTAGGGGTGAATCTTCAGTTTTGCAATTATTCCAGCTCCAACTGAGGGGGTTAAGCTAGAGAAAGAAGGCCTAGTTAATTCAACCAGATCGGAGCTTCTGCTTTTCAAGGAAATTGGGTTTTCTAGGTTACTATATAGTTTCTTTTCATCTTCTTTTTTTTCCCCCAACGCTTCCCGTCAAAGCTGGGTTTCATGCATCAGGCCCCCCCCATGCTACACCTCTGCTCAGTTCTTTGGGGCATGGGGGGATTCTCACCCCATTTTAATCTCTTCCTCCTTTAAGTGTCTCCTTGCCGCATCACCGGGACATCATTCGGAATTGCGCCGTCAGCGTGGATCAAATTCAAGACCTCCACTCCCCGATGTCGCCCATCGCCGAGACCCCGGCCACTCCAGCTTATAGCACTGGTAAGGCAAGGCATTGTCCGAAGGGGGCAAAAAATAGTGGGGTGTGTGAATTTATTTATGTAAGTGCAGGGCCTGCACGGAGGCTCTGGGAGGGCGAAAAACACCCTCCCAGAAGTTACCATAGTCCAGAAATGGGCCTGTTTCCAGCCTTTGGAGGGCCTCCGGAGCCTGGAGGAGACCATTTTTGCCCTCCCAGAGGCTTGAGGAATGCCTCCGGAACCTGGGGGGGGGGCAAAAACACACCACTACCCCCGCCGTCATGATACAGGAGGCCGAGTAGGCCACGCCCCATGGCCACGCCCACCCAGCAACTGGACATAGAACTGGTTGCTAAAATTTTTCAATAATACCCTTCATCAGATTCCTGAATTTTCTGGGTTTGTTTCAAACATCCAGCTACGGGAATCCGCCTCCGTGACAAAATATGCATCTTGTGGACAGCGTGATCCGACTTTCAACTCTTTCATGCTCGCGTTGTGATCTCTCGGGCAAGTGTTTGTGGGGCCTCCGAAGTTGCAACACCTGTTTTGTTATTTCCCTCCCGTTGCTCCACCGGTCTGACCACAAACACACCGGTCAGCTGGTGCTGGCAGGATGCTGAACCACAAAGATTCTAGCCGAAGTTCAGTTTTAGTTTTTTTTTTTTAAGCTTGCGAGAATGTGCCCTCCAGGTTTCCTTTGACCCAGATAAGCCCCTTGTTTTAAAGACGCAGGCAAAGTAATTTCATCAGAGGGGGAGCAGAGGTGATGAAATAAATTGCAATCGTCTAAGGGTGACTTGCAAGATGCCATTCTTTTCATTGGAGGCTTTAATTTTAAAATGCACTTAAGGTAGTGGCCAAAATTGTGGAAACCTTTTGGGAAAAGTCTATTTTTGAGGTTTGATGGCTAATAACACCACTTTTTTTGGGGGGGGGGTTTCAAAATAATCCTATTCCATTGCTGGAATAGCCTGGGAAGAGCCCAGACCTTAACCCAAGTGAAAATCTATGGAGTCAACTAAAGAAACTTGTCAGTCAGGAGCGACCCAGCAATAAAACCCAGTTAATAGAAGCCATCATTCCATCTTGGTTTCACATGATGACAGCTGCAGAACTCAAAAGACTTGGTTCACTCCATGGGAAGACGTTGTAAGGCCGTCATTCATGCTAAAGTTTACCCAACTAAGGATTCACTGACATGGGGATAATTCTTGCATATCTCGTTTTTTCTATGTGTTTCACTTTCCTTCTTTATACAGTAACTGCTATTCTAATAGCAAATCCTTCATAAAAGCGATTGCATTACATTCCTCATTCAATTATCTTTCCATTGATATATAATTTTAGGGTACTACTGCCCCCCAAAAGTGGTGTTATTAGCTAGTTTTAGAAAATACACTCTTTCCGAAAGGTTTCCACAATTTTGACCACTCCTGTAAACCAGACAGCCCTTCCAGTTGGCTATTCTTTAGAAAAAGAATAGAAATCATACAGGAAATGTGATTATCTTAAAAATTAAGAGCTGAATGCAGAAGAATCCAGTTCTGTATCTTTAAGCTCTTTTGGCCATCTGCACTTATGAAGATACAACCTTCGTAACTTGACTAGCCGAGCTGATTCTTCCTTTTATCTTTTTGAAGGTTTTTGAAGAGTAGTTCTCATTCTCAGAACTATTAAGTATACTCAGCTAGTAGGAACACCATTTTATGCACGTATCACGGGCACAAAAGGCTCCTGGGTGCAAAATGTGTGCTTCAAATTTCCTGTGCATGCATTCCTTTCCAAAATCTTGCACAATGTCGCGCCGAGCCGAGTCATTCTTGCAGCTTGACGGCCTGCAAATATTCGATCTGTGGGACAAACGAGCTTCTCTGCTTCTTTATTTTTTTTTGCAGTTACTCGTCTCAAACCACAAGCGAGCCAAGCTGGCAATGGTGCCGCCCCGTCATCCCCGGTCATCCGACGCTCTAGCGAACCGCAGCTATGCCAGGGGAACGGCAGTAAGAGTGAGCTGTCGGACAGCCCCCACTCAACCCCTTCCCACGGATGCTCCAGGGCGTCCCCTTCTCCGTCGGCCAGCAGTTACAGCGACCCAGATTCAGGACATTACTGCCAGCTTCACCCGCCTTCTCCGGTCCAGTGGGACAGGCCAACGCCCGACAACAAAGTGATGCCAACCAAGAGCTATGTGGAGAGGCTAAAGGGGGACGAATGTCAGCGAGGGTTTGTCCTGAACGGCTCGGAAGGAGAAGCAGGGTCCAGAAAGAGGCTGGAGCAGGACATAGCGGGTTTTGTGATCCCGGTGGTGGAAAGGACATCCTCGTTCAACCCCGCCCTGTTCCACTCCTTGCTTATTCCGGGGGAAAACAAGCCTTTGGAAATGATGGTGCTGAAGAAGATCAAGGAACTGCTCGCCGAAGGGGACGCGAGGACTCTCGCCAAGCATATCACCCACGTGGATTGCCTGGTACGGGGATGTGAGGACAGCGGGAGGGTGTTAAGGATGCTCGATAAGAAAAAGGGGGGATGCGCCAGTCTGGTCCTTTTCACAGCCAATATAACTTGTGTCAGGCAATCTCCTTGGTCGCCTCTCCGCAGGGGAGACATCGCGATCTGCACATCAGCAGAAAGTCCAATTCAGTCCCGCTCGGAAAAGACATCGGGCGGGAAAAAAATCCACGAAATTGCTAGAGAGAAGGGATTGCACAATCCCAGGCAAGGAAGAAGAGGGCAAATCTAGGCCAGATAAGAAATAGTTTGCTATTTATTTATTTTTTTAAAGAATCTCTCTTTTGATCTGGTTTGAAGCCACATCTCTGTAGTTGTCACTCAGCCATCTCTCCCAAGCGTTATCTTTTATTCCAAGCACCGGTTGGAGTGTGTGTGTGCTGGGGTGTGTGTGCTTTTTTTGCCCATCTCTTGTCTTCTGGTCTTTTCTTTTTATCAGAGGCAAGTGTGCTTGGAAAGGAGGATAGGAATAAAAAAAGGAAAGCTGTAGAGGTTAAGGTCCGGGGTAGAAACTGGGGTGGGAGGGGTTGGGAGTTCTAGTTCTCCCGTAGAGCTGGGTGTCTTCGGGTTATTCTCTTTCAGCCCAACTGGTGACAAAGATAATTTAGGATTGACTTTTTGTGGTCGAGGGCGGGCGGGGTGGAATAATAAATCTGTGATGAAGCCAATTTAAACGTCCTTCTCAACCTTCCTGTTACCGGCTAAAAAACATAACAGCTTCTCCAAGAGATTGAAGGGCATCAGTTTTGGAGGGAGATTCATTTAACGTCGTCCTTATTGTCTCTTGGGGTCCTCTCCTTCCCTTAGGACCCTGTAGCGCTAGCGATGTTGTTATTTCACTTAGTGACGTCATGCTATCGCTGTTCTTAAAGGGGGAACAGGATGAGACCGTGTTTTTTAACTGGATCGAGCACGCGAGTCGTTAGGAGTCACGTATGATTGGAGAGAGGTGTAAACGGTTTTCCTGATCAAGGAAGGCATTCCAAAATTTTAGCATCTGCCTGGTTGCTGGGTGGGCGTGGCCATGGTGGGCGTGGCCTAGTCGGCCTCCTGCACCGGGGGGGGGGGCGTTTTTGCCCTTCCCGGGCTCCGGAGGTTTTTCTCGAGCCTCCGGGAGGGCGAAAACGGCCTCCCCAGGCTCCGGAGGCTGGAAACAGGCCTATTTTTGATCTTCCTTTCGCCCGCCCTGAGCCTCTGTGAGCGCCCTGCATTTACCTGCATCCGAAACGGGCCACATGGGGACTCCTGGGAGGGGAGGGGTGGGCGGGGCCAGCCAGGAGTGGTATTTGGGGCTTCTCCGAACTGCACAGAATCTTAGCTAGAGGTTCTCCCGAACCTCTGCGACCTCCCCCCCCCCCCACCCGTGGTCAGGATTGCAAAGAGAAAAAGGGGAAGGAGCCAAATTTTTCCCCAGCCCGTCTTAATCCACAATTCGTGGCCTGCAAATTTACTTTTTTATCGCTGAATAAAGACAAAGAAGGGGCAGGAGAAGAGACAATCCGCTTCAGGAAGGATCGCAGTGCAATTATGTTGGGGAATCCTTAAAGGCGCATCGAGACTCTTGATCTGGGTCAATAGAGCACAAGCATGCCTTGCAGAAGAAACTTTGGTTTTATTTTTATTTATTTTTTTTGCTATGTTTCCTCGATACGATTTGACTCGACAGCACAGAGCAAATCCTCCCGGCAGCACGAAAGCATGGAAAGGCGAGATAGGAAAGCAAAATTTATTGCAGTCATTAGGATTCCTGTTTTTTTTCCCCCCACTGTTCTTTGCGGAGGTTCCCCCCCCCCCCCGCCCTCTCTCCATTCAAGGACCCGGGGAGATTAAACCACTTCATCCTCTTTGTTTCAGGTTGCTAGGATACTAGGGGTTACCAAGGAGATGCAGAGGCTCATGGGAGTCAGCTCAGGGATGGAGCTCCTCACCCTGCCCCACGGACATCAACTTCGGCTGGATTTGTTGGAAAGGTAAGCGTCGACAAAGCAAAAAAAAAAAAAAGGCGAGAAGTGATGGAGAAAGGAGGGGGGAGGGACAGATCTGCAAAGTTGGTTGGGTGGGAGAATTTGGCGATTTGAACGGGACTTGATTGCAAGTTTCTAGTCCTCAATTAACTCCAAAGTCCTTGAAAACATCTCGTCGCATGGAATCCAGCCAAACATGGCTGCTAAACTTGACGGCGGCTTCTTCCCGTTACGCCTTAGGTTCCACACCATGACCATCATGATCGCGGTGGATATTTTGGGGTGCACCGGCAGCATGGAGGAGCGGGCCTCTCTTCTGCACAAGACCATTCAGCTGGCGGCCGAGCTGAAAAGCACCATGGGCAACATGTACAGTTTTGCCGCCGTGATGAACGCGCTGGAAATGACCCAGGTATCTACCGGGGCTGCTGTGAGGAGGAAAGCTTCACAAGAATGTGGAAATCTAAGGGGGACCCAGAGTAAAAATTCTGGAACATCTTAAGAGAAGCTCTGCCTAGTCTTCACTGAAGTCATCATCATCTTTTAATGATCCCATAATCCCTTGCGAGGTGGAGTCTAAATAACTGAATGGAGCTGAGTATTTACTGGCCGGATGCCTTTACTGTCACCGATGCAGAGTTATATTCAGCAGAGAGGTGCCCAGAGAGTGAAATATCTGCCTCTACCTAGGATTGAACTCACAGCCTCTCGATTGTGAGGCGAGGCTTCTACCTCTAGGCCACCACGTCACTCTAGTCTTCGCTTAAGTGTCACTCCAAATTCTTATTTTTCTTCCCCTCTCCCTATGGCTGAGTTTATTCTTGCACAGACCTCTTATATTCTGAGGAAAAGACCCTGCCACCCTCCTCAAATGCTATCTGCTGGGTTGTGCTTATGGCCCCCAGAACCAGAGGTATTGTTGTATCTTGCCAGGTTAGTGTCGTTGACCCACAACTGGCTATTTCCTCTTATCCTTTTGTCCTTCAGATCTCCCGCCTGGAGCAAACCTGGATGGTTTTACGCCAGCGTTACACGGAGGGTGCCATTCTGTATGAGAAGAAGCTAAAGCCATTTTTAAAGAGCCTCAACGAAGGAAAAGGTGAGCTGGGCAGCATTTTATATACGGATTTTTGCACACAAACCTGATGAGCGAACCCCGTTCTTTAAGGAGTTCAAAGAAATGTATCTGCAAGGAGCAGAAGTTTTACACTTCCTCGCTGTGCCTCTTAATTGTGTACACACACGCGCATTCCCCTTTTTGATTATCAATTAGAGCCTTTTTTTTAATATATAAAATAAGGGTAGCCCTTAATTCACACTGGAGGAAGTGGGATGGGAATGAAATCGAGGTATCTTCGGTTGAAATGAAATTATCAGAATCTGCCATTTCTCGCCTAGTAACCACTGGGTTTAGGACTCACTAATGTAGCCCTTAAGTTTATAAATTTTGTAAAAAGTTGCAATTAGGAACAATTTAGGAAAAAGAGAAACATTTGTATCTGAAGAGGAGAATTTGTAGAACAATAACTAAGTAGAAGTATGAAGGAGATCTCATCCCCGTCCCTGCCCGTCTCTTTGTTCTGGTTTCAGCATAGTTTTAACATCTTAAATCGGTGTAGTTTTAATATTTTAATTTATTTTTCTTCTTGCTTTGTAAGGCGCCCAGAATCCCCTTATATAGGGAAGACAGGTGGCATAAAAACGTAATAAATAAAAAAGGCAGAAATGTGCATCCCTCCCCCAAATCTTCCTTCGAATGTTGCCTCCAAGCTAGTATTACAGATGAAGCCTGACCAGGAGGAGACAATGTAAAGCAATGATGGCGAACATTTTTGGGACCGAGTGGCCAAAGCGGAATGTGTGCGCATATGCGTGTGCCGGAGTGCCAGAAACTCAAAAGACCAGCTGGCTGGTGCACATACACATTCTGGTACGTTAATGCGTGGCAGCCAGCTGGTCTTTGTGCTCGGTGGAGAACCAGAAACCCAAAGATCAGTTGCGTGTGTCTGTTTTTTGGCCAGCTTTGGCCGGTTTAGGGGGCATTTTCTGTGTTCACAAAATGGCCTGAACACAGCCTAAAAACCAATCTGGAAAACAGCACAAAAATAGCTGGAAAAACTGCCCCAAAAGGATTGAAAACTAGTCTAGGAAGTTAAGCATACTGCACCCCCAAATGTTTATCCAGAATGTTTATCCAGAAAGCCCCAAAGACCCTCTAAAATTTTGAGAAGCAGAAGCTCGCGGGGGGAGGGTGGAAAGCTGACCGTGGCAACCCCCGTCTCTTTCTCCTTCCAGAAGGATCACCTTTATCTAACACCACTTTCCCACACATTGTGCCTCTCATCACTCTACTGGAAAGAGACACGGCCCTGCCAGACCACCCTGAGCCCTGGGAGAACCTGGATAACAGCGTGGAGGTAGTTATGGCCCATCTGGAAGCAGCGCGCACGGTGGCTCACCACGGAGGACTCTACCACACCAACGCGGAGGTGAAGCTGCAAGGTAGGCGATACGGGCTGAAGCCCACCTGAGAGGTGTGAGAATTAAGTCTGTGGGCCAGTGGTGAAATCCTCTGGGGTTTGCCACTGATTTGTTGCATGCCGTGCATGGTATGCACCAAAGGCACGCTTCTCACGGAAAAAGGATTAAGAAGGTAAATAGAAGAGCGAGGAGGGGGGAACAGCTTGTGCGGCGTGATTTAGATTCACTAGAAAGCAGGATAAATCACGCGGCACAGCTGATCATCGTAAATACCGGTTCAGACAAACTGGTAGCATTTTTTTTTTACTACCGGTTCGAACCGGTAGCATTTCACCCCTGCTGTGGGCCACAAAGGAACACAGGGCACTGATGGTGGAGGGAGAGAAAGAAAGGAGGGGAGAAGTCCTAGAAGAGGTCGCTGGGCAGTTTTGAGCGGCTAGAGGTAACATAAACCCTGCTCCTTCTTAGAGAAGAAGCAAAAAATAACTGAAATATGGGGTGCTTTGGAAAAAGAGGGAGCCTTGCAAGATGGGCGTGGGAAAGATTTGGCTTTCAGGGCTGTAAGAAAGCGTCTCAAAACTGTAATCCTTTCGGTGGGATTTCACAATCGCTAACTTCAATGTGATTTTATGATTCTATATAAGCCCAAAGTCATCCTGTGATAAGATGGGTGGGCCAACAAATTTAATAAATAGCTTTGGTTTTGTAGCTCGGCCTAAAAAAAAAAAAAAAGAAGAAGGCCATCCGAGAAATAAGAGGACATGACTCCGGCCAGACCCCACCAGAGAAGCAGTAAAGCAAAAAATTCTTGTGGCAGAGAAAATATTAATAAAAAGTTTGAAAAGGAAAGAAATGTTTGAAAGAGAAGCTTGCTAGCCACTAGAGGGCAGGATCCAGATAGAAGTGTACCCTTGCGGTAGAGAAAATATTAATAAAAAGTTGAATGGAATGAATGCAATAGGAAGTTTGAAGATACTGCTCCCCTCTTCTGTGGAATTGTTATCAAGCTTGGTATCCGAAAGCAAATCCCCAAGAAATAAAAAGAGAAGGCGTGCTAGTCCAAAGCAAAAAGTAAAGATACTCAGAGGGATGTAGCAGGACAAGTCCAAATTAACCAACCAGGACAACCAGATAATGATGATCAGAGTCCTTGTTCATTAGTAGAAATGCCAGTCTTAGATCCAAATACAAGGGAATACTAGCAATCAAGGTTAAAAAAAACCCCACCAATTACAATTTATGAGGAGGAATATTGAACATTACAATAATTGTGCTTACAAAGGAAGTATCGTCAATATTGATCCAGGTCCAAAAAGAAAGTTGACGTTCATTAGCCTTATTTATTGCCTTATTTGTTCCCAAGTCAACCAACACAAGTCGGAATATCTTGTTTTCAGGAGTCCTATACAAATTGTGACTTGGAACATAGCTGACTACACAATGAAGATCAGTTTTCGTATATTTTAGCTGTGAAATTTAGACAGGAGGAATTTGAATTAATGTTGGTAAATGCATACATTCCTCCAAACACCCCCCCTGACTATTGGACATGTTTAGAAGTTGTTCTAGATGATATATCCATACTATTCCTCAAATCCATGATTATATTGCTTGGAGATTTTTAACGCTAAATTAGGTCCATCTTTGCATGAGTTTGCTCAAAAGAAAGGATTCCCCCAAAGGAATTTCTTGATAATCGGAAGATAATCAGTGGCTTCCTAGAGACAACAAAAGTAATATTGCTGGTCTGCTCCTAGACTCTTTAATTTTTTTTTCTGAATTTTTTTTTATAAACATACAATACATAATTGTTCAGTGCTTCATCTGAGTACATCTTTTGTGTCTTCTTGTTCTCAATATTAATCATTTCATAGTATCATTTCACTTATTGTAATATTTCTCCCACATTTCTTACTTTGCTGTTAATACATTTATCTTCTCTCTCCTCTTTCTTCCCGTTTCATTACATTTCCCTATATATATATATCTTCTCTAACCAATGGTAAAATTGTCTCCATATCTTATAATATTCAGATTCCTCTCTTTAATTGTCAAAGTCATTTCTGCACAATCCAATACTTTCTTAATTACTTCACCCTCTGTAGGAATTTTCCCTGCTTTCCATCTTTGTGCAAATACTATCCTCACTGCAGTTAATATAGGAATAATCAGATATATATTTTCTTTCTTAAATTTCTCTGGTAGGATACCCAATAGGAACAGTTCAGGTTTTAAATCTATATGTTGTTGTATCATTTCTTCCAACCATATTTTAACTTTAATACAATAGTTTTTTCCTTCTGGACATGCCCACCACATATGATAATACGTTCCTGGTATCTGATGAACATTTCCAGCATCTAGCTGATTTATCTTCAAACATTTTTGCCAGTTTTGTAGGTGGTATGTGCCATCTGTAAAACATTTTATATTGATTTTCTTTACATGCTGTGAACATTGTAATTCCTTTCCCATAATTGTTGCCATTTATTTTCAAAGGTAATCTTCAAATCTTGGGAAGCAAGGATAATAGCAATAGCAATAACACTTAGACTTATGTACTACTTCACACCCTTACATATATTTCTCAGTCCACTCAAGTAGTGTGCTAGATCTTTTCTGTGTATCAAGAGATAAAGTTGATCTCGGTTACCCATACATTTTAGGTGATGAAAGTGAACAAAGAATCTAAATATGTAAACTTGTCCAGCTGGGCAGGATTTTAACTGTATTCTCGTCTCCCTGCAGGGTTCCAGCCACAAGCAGAACTTTTGGAAGTCTTTAGCACCGAATTTCAGCTCCGGCTCTTATGGGGGAGTCGGGGGGCCGAAAGCAGCCAAAGCGAGCGCTACGAGAAGTTTAACAAGGTCCTCACCGCTCTGTCCCACAAATTGGAGCCAGCAGTGCGTTCGAGCGAGCTGTAGCTGGACAACGACGGGGGTGGGTGGGGGCAAGATTGCAACCCATGCGCCTGCAGCTTGCTTTCCGGCAACCGGGGGTGTGCGTGCCTCAAGCAATGGGACTGTTTGACCGAAAGGGAAGCAGCTGAGCCCCTCACCCGAACCCCAAAAGGGCCTTTCCAGCATGAAATACTGACAATCACCGGGTTGACTTTGTTCCTGCAAAACTTGACAACGACCGAGTTCCTCCAGGAGAGACCATGGTTGACCTTGCAAACCAGGGACAACAATGCACTGATCAAGCATGTTAAATACTGTATCAGCCGTGCAGATTCGTATTGAAGATTTGCAGTGGGGGTTCACGAAAGAGGCAAAACCTCCGAGTTAAAATTCAGTACAGATTCATAGCCAAGTTTCATGCCCGGGTTTAGTGCCGCACAGAGGGGTTTGAAACAGTGGTGTAATCCAATTTTTTTTTTTACGGCCGGTTCTGTGGGCGTGGCTTGGTGGGCGTGGCAGGGGAAGGATACTACAAAACCTCCATTCCCACCTCACTCCAGGGGAAGGATATTGCAAAATCTCCATTCCCACCCCACTCTGGAGCCAGCCAGAGGTGGTTCTCTGAACTGCTCAAAATGTCTGCTACCGGTTCTCCAGAACCTATCAGAACCTGCTGGATTTCACCCCTGTGCAGGAATCTTCTCCCTGGCTCCTCCCATTACTTTGAGGTTCCTTTGTTCTCTTCTCTATGGAGTAGAGCAATTTACACCAGCTTTGAGGGTTCAAGGGGGCGGGCTGATCAGGGTTTGTTTAGTTCCCCAAAACCTCAGAAGGACCTGGGTGATAAGGCTCACCCACAAACAGTAAAACAACTCCAAAATTTAGCTTTTCTATTTTCATGGGCATCTCTGATCATCACTAACATTCATTCTACACCCAGCTTAATCCATCCACCATAAGCCGCCCAGCGAAGTCCCATGACAAGATAGAGAGCAAATAAATTTAATAATACAATTTAAAAAAATCAGGTAAAGTTAGGCCACTGCCATCTTCCTTTCCAGATACCCAAAGCCTCCAATTTCAGTCCTTTCATTAATGCCAAGTAACATTCCTTTCTTTTTTCTTTTCTTTCTTTCTTTTTCTTCCCTTCATTTTGATGCAGGGAATGAGGGTTGTTTTGTAAATTTAAAAAAAAAATCCATATGGGGTGTATATGTACGTATAAATATATATATACATATGTATTCAGATCTCATTTGTAAATAATTGACATTGTTCTTTTGGGTCTTGTAAATGAATGTACAGATACAATGGAGTGTGTTTCCTCAATTCTTGCATACAATAAACTTTTATGCTTTTTTTCTTCAAAAGGGGTTTATGGTGGGTTTAAACATACTTTCTCACTGCTGCCGTTTGTCTTTTTGAAACGAGCTATAAAAATTTATTTAGGAAGAATGGAACAGTGCGCTTTTTAAATAAGAACACATTGGAAAATGCAAATTTAGGCACATGGAAAGAACTGTCTCCAATAAGATCAAGGATGGGTTGTTTTATGGCTGTATGCCCTGCCTTTTCGGACATTCAAACCCTTTTTATGTCCTAAATATATATAAATCCTTATCTTTCTTCCCAAGCTTGAGTTTAAAATAAGAGTAGCCTTCCTTAAACCCAATGGACCTGACTTCTGAGTAAACCTACATAAGATGCAACTGGAAAATGCAAATTTCTGGCCTAAAACCCAGATTTTCTTTTTTAAATTAGCAATATAGCTCAAGAATGACCATTTCCTCCTTTAAAGAAACAAAAAATGCTTTCAAATTCTTTAAGAAAACCACAGGAAACTCTCAAAGAAATGTGAAGATGGGTCAATATTAACAAAAAGCTTATTTTACCCCTGAGTAGACCTGCTTAAAATTGGCAAAAAAACCAGGAAGGAAAATGTTTATTTTCCACCCCACCCGACCTGAAATTAACCAGAAAAATCCAAACAAGCCTGAAAGTGACTAGAAATTGAAACCAATTTCCTAGGGAGTTGTGAAATTGACCAATAAAATTGAAATTGACTAATTTCTACTTGAAAATCAACTTAATATCTAATGCTAAATTCTACTAATTTCTGAACAAAAATCAAGTGATTTTGTTGGGCATTTTGCACTTGATTTGGCATTTCTTAGGGCTTCTCTTAAGGAAGACGATGGTTAGTTTTGATCCTGGCTTGTTTTTGGTGCAAACATCCCCTTTTTTTTCCTCCATAAGCTTTACATTGTCACCCGATTTTTCTCCCTTTAGGTTTATTTTTCTTCTTTTATTTGCTTCTGAATTGCACTTTCAAGCTGATTTTTCATCCATTTTCCCACCTATTTCTCCTTCATTTCTAAATAAACCCCACATTTGTCTACGTTTTCTTTTTTTTTACCAATTCCTCTCCTCAAGTCATTTTTTTCTCTTTAAAATTCTTTTTTTTTTCCTCATGGCCTTTCAAACCTCTTCTATATTACAGTATTTTCTCAAACTTTTCATAAAAGTTGGGTTTTCTTTTTTTCCCATTTTCCTTGAGATATTTCCCCATTTTTCCTTCCTGGTCCCTTTATTTTTCACTCCAAACCCATTTTTTCTCATCTATTTTAGGGATAAAATAAATTTAAATTAATTTTAATTTCCCAGTCACCCAATTTTTTTCCCCAATTTTTCTTCCAAGTTCCTCTTTGCTTTAGAATTTAAAAAAAAATTCTACATTAAAAACATTTTAATTGTTTTTAAATTTTTAATTGCTTTTCCCTCCTTCAAGCTTCAGCTTTCCTTCATTGGCTTCCTGCCCCTGTAATAATATTTATTTTTAAGATATATATATATCTTAAAAATAAATATTAAATATTAAATATATATATTTAATATTTTTGCTGATAATTCTATAAATAAAGGGAGGCTGTTATAGATATATAATATATATATAATATATATATATATTTCCAATTCTTTTTGCCCTCAGAAACTATTTTATTCCCGCCCTTTTTTTTGAAAGGGAAAAAAAAAACCGGGGAGGGTTGGGGAGGCGGAGCCTTAAATACCTCTCACTTATAAGCCCCGCCCCCTGAAGCCCCGCCCCCTTCGCTCAGCGGAAGCGCGGAATTTCATGTGCTTCCCTCCTGCGAGCACGTGCCGAGCCGCGGGGCAGGCTGGGAGTTGGGGGGCCGCCGCACGAGGAGACGCGGGAGCGCGCTTCCCGACCCTCCTGCGGGCGGAGAGCCAGCATGGAGACGGGCGGGGGCGCCTTCGCGGGAACGCGGATGACGTTCTTGCTGCTGCTGTTGCCTCTGCCGGGGTTGATGCTCTCGGGCGCCCTCTGGAGGCCGAGCACCTGGCATTGCAGCCTCTCGGCGTCCTGCGAATGCGAGTTCTTGCCGGATTTAACGGGTGAGGCTGCAGCGGGGTGCAGTGGTGGGAACGTCCGCTAGGGGGCGCTGGTCCCGCGCAGGGAGGCGAGTTCGAGTCCCTCCCTTTCCAAGTAACAGCCCTGCTAGGTAGGCTGAGATTAATAGGATATATATATATATATATATATATATGACGCACGTCACTTTTTCAAGCTGTTCTTCGTCTTCCTCCCTCCAGGTCTCGAGTGCGAGTTAGCCCTGCGCCTTGTCGGACAGCCTCTGGCCAAGCAGCTGGTCCTCCAAGGCCTGAAGAGCTTCGTGCAGGACCCTGAGCCCGCTAAACCCCTGGTCCTGTCCTTCCACGGCTCGACGGGCACCGGGAAAACCTACCTGACTTCCCTACTGGCCCAGTACCTCTTCCGGGCCGGTGTCCGGACGCCATACGTCCACCGCTTCTCCCCGCTGGTTCATTTTCCCCACGCTGACCACCTCCAGCAATACAAGGTAACAGAACGTGGGGACGGGGGAGTCCGTTTGCCCCCCCCCAAAAAAACCCGTGTGCAAACGCTTTCCTTCCGTGGACACAACAGCCTGACGAGGCGGTACTCTTGCAAACCGAAGGACCTTCTGATCTCCCGCCGTGGCTTGCTCGGCGGCCCGTTTTGAGCCACATCAAATCGGTGGCCAGGATCTCAAATAAACCCAGCCTCAGGCGTGGTTCCGTTAGAGGTAGTCCTCGATTTATGACTGCAATGAGAAGCCGAATTTCCATGGCTAAGCAAGGCGTGAGAGTAGCCCAGTGACTGAATGGGTAACGTCCTCAGCGAGCAAGGCGGTTGTTAAAAGGCGTTACGTCTGATTTGATTACCTTCCTTGCCGGGGTCCTTGAGCGAGGCCCTTGCGGTCGTTGAGTGAATCACATGGTTGTTAAGTGAATCCAGCTTCGTCCCCTGGATTTTGCTTGCCAAAAGCCAGCTGGGGGGTTCCAAATGCAATTATCATCATAAATACATGATTGCCAAGCAAATTTTGATCATGGGGTGGAATCTGGGAGGATTGCTGCGACCGTTGTAAATGCGAGGACTGGCTTTAAATCACATTCTTCAGTGCTGCTGTAAATTTTGCAATACAAGCAGTCCTTGACTTACGACCACGATTGAGCCCCAAACTTCTGTAGAGACATCAGTTAGGTGAGTTTTGTCCCGTTTTACGACCTTTCTTGCGGCGGTTGTTAAGTGAATCGCTGCAGCCGACAAGTTAGTAACCCGGTTGTTAAGGGACTCCGGCTTCCCCCATCGGCTTGGCGCGTCGAGACGGTCGCAAAAGGGGATCGCGTGACCCAGGGGACCCTGCGGTGGTCGCAAGTGCGAAGCGGTTGCCAAGCGGGTGGATTTTGATCGCTCACACGATCAAAGGAAGGTCGTAACTGATGAAAAACCGGTCACATGTCACTTCCTGCAGCGCCGTCATAACTTTGAACCGCCGTAAATCGAGGACTACCTGTAATGGCAAAAAGTGGTACGTCGAGGACTTGCTTCACGGTCCTGCCGCCGACTTTTAAGACAGGGACTGGAAGGGAGATGCCTATAACCGTAGGGCGGCTACATCCCCTGGGTGTGGATGATGGGATCTGGAGTTGTCCCCCCCATATCCTGATGGGCGGTTTCTGAGCGTGCCTTTTTGTTTTTGGAATCCTTTTCCAATGTGGATTCTTTTCTTTTTTTTCTTCTTCTTCATTCCACACACACACACACACACACACACACACACCAATTTCTACATAGGACGATCTCAGAAACTGGATCGAGGGAAATCTCACTCGGTGTAGCCGATCCCTTTTCCTCTTCGACGAGATGGAGGATCTGCAGCCTGGCTTGATGGACGTCGTTGCTCCCTTCCTGGGATCTTCCTGGGTGGTTTTCGGAACCAACTATCGGAAAGCCATCTTCGTCTTTATCAGGTAATGAGGTAGACACAAGGCTGGGGAATATGGGAGAGGTCGTCATGCAATCATTTAATCCGAATAAAGCTGGAGGGGACCCTAGAGGTCTTCAAGTCCAGCCTCCTGGCCAGGCAGGAGATCCTACTCCATTTCAGACAAGTGGCTGCCTAGATACTTCTTAAAAACCTCCAGTGATGGAGTGCCCATGATTTCCAGTGGCAAGCTGTTCCACTGGTCCTCACTATTAGGAAATTTCTCCTTAATTCCAGGTTGCTTCTCTCCTTGATTAGTTTCCATCCCTTGTTTCTTGTCCTGCCTTCGGGTGCTTTGGAAAAGCAAAATAAAGGGCCTGGTGGCTCAGCAGACTAAAAGCATTGTGATTAACACCAGCTGTCTGCAATTACTGTAAGTTCGAATCTCCCCAGGCTCAAGGTTGACTCAGCCTCCCATCCTTTCTAAGGTAGGTGAATTGAGGACCCAGTTTGTGGGGGCAATAAGCTGACTGTATAAAATATACAAAAGTATGAAGGCTATTGCTTGGCGCATTGTAAGCCGCCCTGAGTTTCCGGAGAAGGGCGGCATATAAATCAAATAAAAAAGAAGAAGAAAGAAAGAAAGAAAGAAAGAAAGAAAGAAAGAAAGAAAGAAAGAAGGAAGGAAGGAAGGAAGGAAGGAAGGAAGGAAGGAAGGAAGGAAGGAAGGAAGGAAGGAAGGAAGGAAGGAAGGAAGGAAGGAAGGAGGAAGGAAGAAAAGAAAGACAGACAGACAGAAGGAAGGAAGGAAGGAAGGAAAGAGGAAAGAAAAAAGAAAGAAAAGAAGAAAGAAAGAAAGAAAGAAAGAAAGAAAGAAAGAAAGAAAGAAAGAAAGAAAGAAAGAAAGAAAGAAAGAAAGAAGAACATTCAGCTGCCTGCAATTATTGTAAGTTCGAATCTCACCAGGTTCAAGGTTGACTCAGCCTTCCATCCTTTCTAAGGTAGGTCAATTGAGGACCCAGTTTGTGGGGGCAATAAGCTGACTTTGTATAAAATATACAAAAGTATGAAGGCTGTTGCTTAACGTATTGTAAGCCGTCCTGAGTCCTCCGGAGAAGGGCGGCATATAAATCAAATTTAAAAAATAATAATAATTTGACCCCTCCTCTTCTTTGTGGCAACCCCTCAAATATTGGAATAATGCTATCATATCACTCCTAATTCTTCTTCTTCTCTTTCTTTCTTTCTTTCTTTCTCTCTCTCTCTCTCTCTCTCTCTCCTCTCTCTCTCTCTCTCTCTCTCTCTCTTCTCTCTCTCTCTCTCTCTCTCTCTCTCTCTCTCTCTCTCTCTCTCTCTCTCTCTCTCTCTCTCTCTCTCTTTCTCTCTTTCTTTCTTTCTTTCTTTCTTTCTTTCTTTCTTTCTTTCAATTTATATACCGCCCTACTCCCGAAGGACTCAGGGCGGTGAACAGTCAGATGAAGTGCATATAACATAATGTTAAAAACATTTAGAATATAATACATATTATATTTATTAATATAATAATATATATTTAAAATATAATATATATTTTCTCTAGATTATCCATTCCCAAATCCTGCAGCCGTTCTTTGTATGTTTTAGTCTCTTTGATCGTCTTAGTTGTTCTTTGCACTTTTCCCAAAGTCTCAACGTCTTTTTTTTGCAAAGGATGACCAAAACTGGATGCGGTACTCCAGGCGTAGCCTTACTAAGGCTTTATAAAGCGCTACTAATACTTTTAAATGATTTTGATTCTATGCCTCTGTTTTTACAACCGAGGATTGTGTTAGCCTTTTCGGCTGCTGCTGCACACAACGGGCTCCTGTTTAAGGGATCGTCTAGTGGGCCTCCCAAGGTCCCTCTGGCAGTGATTGTTTTGGAGTCAGGTTTCGCGTTAATCTGTGCTTGTATCTTAATCTCGGCTTCAGCTGCTCTCCTCCGACCGTTTTAGCAATACGGGGAGCGGAACAGATTAACCGGATGGCTTTGGAGCTCTGGCGAGACCGCAGAGACCGCGAGGAAATCAGCCGCCGGGACCTGGAAGCGTCTATTTTGGACGCCATTTCTAAAGACCCCCAAAGTGAGTATCTTGGGAGGGAGGGGAGAAAAAAGATGGAAAATGGTCAGCCTTGGAAGGTCAGTTGCGATCTTAAAAAAACTGGACGTGCCCAAAAGCTAAAAAAAATACTGGACGGAAATACCGTATTTTTCGGACTATAAGACACACTTTTTTGACTCTCCAAAGGGGGTGAAAATGTCCGTGCATCTTATAGACCGAATATTGCCAAAGCCTTGCCCACCTGTTGGCCATTTTTTTTTTTTTTTTGCCTCTACATTGCCCTGTTTTCGGGCCTTTTTTGGCGTTTTTCAGGCCTTTTTTTTCACCCGTTTTTGAGGCTTTTTTCTGTCTGTTTTTGAGACTTTTTTGGGCCTGTTTTTTCGGCTTTTTAAAAATTTTGTTTTGGGGACTTTTGGGCCCGTTTTCAGAAAAAAACGGGCTGAAAAAAGCCTCAAAAACAGCACCGAAAAGCCTTGAAAATGATCCCTAAAAGCTTTGAAAACGGCCCCCAAAGGTGTCGAAAACGGCCCCCCCAAAAGCCGTGAAAAAAGGCCAAAAAGAACAGGCCAAAAAAAAGGCCCGAAAACGGACTGAAAAAAGCCTCGAAAATGAGCCGAAAAAAACCTCAAAAACAGGCCATAAAAAGCCCCCAAAACGGGCCAAAAAAGGCCTCAAAAATGGGCTGAAAAAAGCTCCAGAAAGAGGCCGAAAAAAGAGGAGGCCAAAAACTTTTTTGTTGTTGTTTTCTTCCTCTAAATTTAGGTGCGCCTTATAGTCCCAAAAATACGGTACATACTTTGCTGGAAAAAAATGACAAAGCAACATATAGATCTGAAACCAGAGATATTTTTGTTGGGCATTTTACCAGAAAAATATGACAAAAAAAGACTACGTATCTGGTCTTGCATATATTAACCGCAACTAGAATTGTATTTGTACAACAATGGAAAAAATGACGATATTCCATCTGAGGGAATGTGATTAAGAGAATGTTAGAATGTGCAGAAATGGATAGATTAACGCTTACTATTAAGGATAAAGAACAAATTATGGGTCCCCCATGCCTCTCCGGTATCATTTCACCCTCGTTCTCCTTCGCGTCTCTTTCAGACGGATTCTGGCGATCTGGGATCCTTGAGCAAAACCTGATCGACGTCTTTGTGCCCTTCCTTCCCCTGAGACAGCACCACGTAAAGCAGTGCGTGGTCAACGAGATGGCCGGCCAGGGTCTCACCCCTCACCCGGAGGTCGTAGACGGCGTGGCCGACAGCTTTTCCTATTTCCCCGAAGAGGAAAAAATCTTCTCTTCCACCGGATGCAAAACTGTGTCTTCCCGTATCCCGTTTTTCCTATGATCCCTTTTTTTCGGTCCGGAATGGAGTTTTTACAGTTTTCGCCCAAGTTTTTGTGGATTGTGAAATAAAATCAGATGAAGGACTTAAGGAACAGGATCTTTCGAGAAAAGCAAAGAATAACGTTGGCTTGATCAAACATTTTCCTCCCCCTTACAAGTCAGCCGGAATGTGTATTATTATTATTTTTTTGAACTCAAAGAAAAACAAAAAAGAAGATTGTGTGATGCATTATCTGGGGAATTTCGTCCGCTTTTAAGACATGGTTTCTCGGAGGTTTTACAAGTTTACCGCAGTTGAATTAATTCGTTTTTCTGGGGATTCTTAAAATCCTACCTCTCAAGTCAACCGCCAATGTGCAATGTGCAATACCCACCAGCACGTGATTTATTGATTTATTATTTTCAACCCCCGGTAGGCCGACCATGGATAAATCCAAGAAAAAAAAAGTTTCAGAAGAAAACAGAACGTTTAATTCAACTACATATTTTAGTTTTGTGACCACTCAGGAAATAGTCAGGCACGGGAAAGGTTTTGTGGCTCCCGATGTTTTCTTTTCTGTGGGAAACGGGTCCAAATGGCTCTTGGATTTTTCTGTGATTTTATTTTTTAAAAAAAAATCCAATAAGTTGTATTATACAATTTTAACTCGGGGGCTTTTTTTTTCAGGGAATTCCCTGTGGTTTCAACCTGAATTTGATGGACCGAGATGCGGGGTGTTACTAAAAGGTTACACCAAAACGCAGCTACTTTTTAAAAACACATCAACAACGAGATATTGTTTTTCTCGGTGGTTTCAAGAATGCACCAGCCAGAGATCATCTTTTTTTCTCTTTCTTTTCTTTCTTTTTCTATCCCTTTTGGTGCAGAGAGCAAAACGACCAACTTGAACAGTTAATAAGAGTCAGAAAAATATATTGAAATCCGCTCTGTCTGAGTGCTGCTAGTTTTAAAAGGCAGGGAAGATGAGAAGTAGTGATTTATTTAATTTTTTTTTTTATCGTGGTGGCTGAACGAAACTAGGCCATCGCGAGACATGCCGCCCTGATTCGAATCCGTGGCCCACAAAAATTTGGGACCCTCTTTAGAGAAAGAGAGGGACACGGCGGGGGCTCGGTGGCTAAGACGCTGAGCTTGTTGATCGAAAAGTCGGCAGTTTGGCGGTTCGAATCCCTAGTGCCGTGTAAACGGGGTGAGTTCCCGTGACTTGTCCCAGCTTCTGTCAACCTAGCAGTTCGAAAGCAGGTAAAAAATGCAAGTAGAAAAAAAATAGGGACCCCCTTTGGTGGGAAGGGAACAGCGTTCTGTGCGCCTTTGGCGTTGAGTCATGCCGGCCACATGACCACGGAGACGTCTTCAGACAGCGCTGGCTCTTCAGCTTTGAAGCGGAGATGAGCACCGCCCCCTAGAGTCAGGAACGACTAGCACGTATGTGCGAGGGGAAACTTTACCTTTTACCTAGAGAAAGAAGGGAGGGCAGGAGAGAGCTGCGTGCAGGAAAATACCAGCAGCCCCTTTCTTCTTCAGGTTTGGTGCTGATTCGAACGCACAATGAATGCGAAAAAAATGGACGTACCTGAAGGTCTTCAAAAAGTTGCTTTATTTAAATAAAAAGCAGGAAAGGCACAACTTTATATATCAAGTCTTTTTCCAGAGTCTAGAAGAAAAAAAAATGCAACAGAAATGAGATGGCTTCCGGCTTGCAGTTTTCCGATAGTTCAAGCAATTATTACGGGGAAAAGATTTATTCTGGTGCTAACTGTTTCTTCCCACTGGGTTGACTTTTAACTGGGGGTCTGCTACAAGTCACACAGGGCCCCGAAGGGAAGGAAGGATGGCATCACCCCCCACCCCACCCCTTTCCAAGATTTTGGGGCCTTGGTTACAGAAACGAAACCTCTTAGCCGAGCAAAATCAGGCCAAGGGATCCTAACTCTTCTAATGGTGAATACAGATAATTTGTGGGGCTTTTGAGCTGGCAAGTGGGAGTTTGTTTGACTCGCTAGGAATTCGGGATATTTTGGGGAGAAAAGCAAGTGGGGAGGGAGAGAGGGGTTTCCGTCCCGAGGCCGATGTTTCGGACAGGCCCAAAACGGACCGACGCCTTTTCTTAGAATTTCCTCCAGCAGTAGGGTTCCTTGGGGCAATCCTTGGGGGGCGGACGAGGGCAGGCGTCTATCCAGACGGTTTTGGATTCCAGCGTTGGTTTATTTTGACCAGCTTCCTTCAGCTCTTCGTTTGCCTGCGAGACACACGGGATAATTTGCCGCGGGCCAACCGGATGCTCAGAGCCGCCTTCCGCACTGGGTCCCCAACGTCCATTTCAACCTGACTTTAAGTGGCAGGGATAACAATGGCCCTAAGCCTTAGGCTTATATACCACTGCGGTGCTGTACAGCCCACTGTCTGAGCGGTTTACAGAGTCAGCATTTGGCCCCCCACCAATCTGAGATAGGTAGATAGATAGATCGATAGGTAGGTAGGTAGGTAGGTAGATAATGTATGATAGATAGATGATAGATAGATAGATAGATAGATAGATAGATAGATAGATAGATAGATAGATAGATAGATAGATAGATAGATAGATAGATAGATAGATAGATAGATATGGATGAGAGAGAGGGATGATAGATGATAGATAGATGATAGATAGATAGATAGATAGATAGATAGATAGATAGATAGATAGATAGATAGATAGATAGATAGATAGATAGATAGATAGATAGATATGGATGAGAGAGAGAGAGGGATGATAGATAGATAGATAGATAGATAGATGATAGATAGATGATAGATAGATATAGATAGATAGATAGATTAGATAGATAGATAGATATAGATGATAGATAGATAGATAGATAGAGATGATGATAGATAGATATACATAGATAGATAGATAGATAGATAGATAGATAGATAGATAGATAGATATAGATAGATAGGGTAGATAGATAGATAGATAGATAGATAGATAGATAGATAGATAGATAGAGATGATAGATATAGATAGATATGGATGATAGATATGGATGATAGATAGATAGATATAGACAGACAGATAGATAGATAGATAGATGATAGATAGGGATGATAGATAGATAGATAGATAGATAGATAGATAGATAGATAGATAGATAGATAGATAGATAGAGATGATAGATAGAGATGATAGATAGATAGGGATGATAGATATAGATAGGGATGATAGATAGAGAGAGAGAGAGAGAGATAGATAGATAGGGATGATAGATAGATAGATAGATAGATAGATAGGTAGGTAGGTAGGTAGGTAGGTAGATAGATAGATAGATAGATAGATAGATAGATAGATAGATAAAGATAGATAGATAGATAGATAGATAGATAGATAGGGATGATAGATATAGATAGATAGGGATGATAGATATGGATGATAGATAGATAGATAGATATAGACAGACAGACAGACAGATAGATAGATAGATGATAGATAGGGATGATAGATAGGGATGATAGATAGATAGATAGATAGATAGATAGATAGATAGAGATGATAGATAGATAGATAGGGATGATAGATATAGATAGATAGATAGATAGATAGATAGATAGATAGATAGATAGATAGATAGATAGATAGATATGGATGATAGATATAGATAGAAGATATGGATGATAGATAGATGGATAGATTTTGATGATAGAGAGAGAGAGATGGATGATAGATGGATAGATATAGATAGACAGATAGATAGATAGACAGATAGATAGAGATAGATAGATAAAGTAGGTAGGCAGGCACGCAGTCAGACATAGATAGCACCAGCCCTTAGACTTATATACCGCTTCACAGTGTTTGACAGCTCTCTCTAAGCGGTTTACAGAGTCAGCCTCTGGCCTCCAACAATCCGGATCCTCGTTTTACCCATCTCGGAAGGATGGAAGGGACTGAACCAACCTTGAGCTGGTGAGGTTCGAACTGCTGGCAGTGGGCAGAATTAGCCTGCAATACTGCATCCTAACCACTGTGCCACCCATGGCTCTTATGTTAGAATCGTTGGCCTCTTGGCTTTTGACCTGGGCAGGGGTGGGACCTTGCGGCCTCCAGGCAGAGCTAAACTCCACCGGCCACCATTTCTTCTCCAACTCAGAAGGGTTGGAGGGGACCTTGGAGGTCATCTAGTCCAACCCCCTTCCGAGACAGGCGGCCTCGCACCATCCCAGACCAAAAAAAAAAAAAAAGAATTTTTCTGAAGGGGTGGAAAGTTTCTTTTGTGATGTTTTCAGCTGCAAAGAGCTGGATGAAAAGATAAAAGAGTAATTCTCTTGATCCAGGACTGTTTTTGTAGTAGGTGGATCTGTGACCCTCTGTGACCCCTTAATGGTTCTCAGAGAGCTATGAAAAGCCCCAGAGTCTTTAAGGATCACCTTCTGGGGGAGATGGGCAGCGTAAACTTTTAATAAGTAAATAAATAAAACGTCTTGTTTTCCTTCCGAGGGGCAGAGATACCTGATGTGACTTTTGCTGACATTTGGACAGTACCTTCTCCAGCTTTTTTTCTTCCGAAACCTCCTCCTCCTCCTTGGCCAGCGACGTCTCGGACTTCTGGTCCTCAATCTGAATGTACACGTTGGTCGCGGGTTCGGATCCTGCGGATTTCAGAGGCCTGGGAGAAGGTGGAAAAGCAGGGAGGAGAGAGAGAGGATGAGAAAAAGAGAGAAAAGAGAGAGAAAGAGACGAGAGAGAGAGAAAGGAAGAGACAAGAATGAGAGAGGGGAGAGAGAACAAGAGAAAGGAGACAATGAGAGAGAGAGGAGAGAACGGGAGAGAGGAAAGAGAAAGAATCAGAGGAGAAAATAAGGGGAGAGAAAGAGAGGAAAAAAGAGAAAGGAGATAGAATAAGAGGGGAAAAGAGGAAAGAGAACGAGCGAGACACAGGAGACAAGAGAGAGAGAATGAGAGGAAGAAAGAAAAGAGAAAGGAGAGAAAAAGAGAGAGAAAGAGGAGACAGAACGAGGAGAGAAAAAGAGGAGAGGGTGGGAGAGAGAAAGGAAAGTATGAGAGGAGAGACAAAGGAGAGAATAAGGGAGGAAAGAGAGGAAACAGAATAAGAGGAGAGAACGGGGGAGAGAGAAAGAGGAAAGAATGAGAGAGGGTAGAGAACAAGAGAAAGGAGACAACAAGAGAGAGAGAAAGGAAAAAAGAAAGGAGAGAATGAGAGAAAGTATGAGGAGAGAATAAGGGAAGAAAGAAAGAGAAACAGAATGAGAGGAGAGAATGGGAGACAGAGAGAGAAAGGAAAGAAAGAGATGGAAGAGAGAACAAGAGAAAGGAGACAACCAGAGAGAGAGAGGAGAGAACAGGAGAGAGGAAAGAAAGAAGAGAAAGAATGAGAAGAAAGACAATAAGTGGGGAGAGAAAAAGAGGAAAGAGAAAGAAGATAGAATAAAAGGGGAGAAAGAGGGGCGAGAACGAGAGAGACACAGGAGACAACAAGAGAGAATGACAGGAAGAAAGAGAAAGGAGAAAGAGGAGAGAGTATAAGGGGAGAAAGAAACAGGAGACAGAACGAGAGGAGAATGGGAGAGAGGAAAGAATGAGATGAGAGAATAAGGGGAGAGAGAGGGGGGGAGACAGAACAAGAGAGGAGAGAATGGGAGAGAGGAAAGTATGAGAGGAGAGACAAAAAAGAGAATAAGGGAAGAAAAAGGAAACAGGATGAGAGGAGAGAACGGGAGAGAGAAGAATAAGAGGAGAGAGACAGAAAGATAGAATGAGAGAGGAGAGAGAAGAGGGAGAATAAGGGGAGAGAGAAAGAAGAAAGAAAAGAATGTGAGGACAATAGAAAAAGGAGACAGAACAAGAGAGGAGAGAGAATGGGAGACAGGAGAGAATGAGAGGAGAGAAAGAAGAGAACGAGAGAGAAAGAGAGAGAGAGTGAAAGCACCACGGAAGCTTCTGGGAACACGTCCTGTGAGAGACGGCGGGGCAGACTCTGCCAAATACGCTGAAATTTATCCTCGTTTTTTTTATCCGCTGGGTGCTATTGATTGGGCTGGTCTTAATTAAGGGACGGTGGTGCTGAAAAGGAACGCAAGGCACCCAACAGGGACCGAGGCTGCGCAGAAGTAAACGGAGCTCGTGCGCGGGGGATCTCCCGTGCTGCAGACTGCTACAACTCCCGTCTGCTCTGGCAGGGGTTGCAGAGTTTCCTGGCCCAAAGGCAGGAAAGAGATCAGTTCTCCCAGCTGACCGAGAAGTTCCCAGGTGCCGACAGAGAAGGGGAAAATGAGATTGGTTGAGGGAGACACCCCTACCCCCAAAAACCCAACATGTCTCGGTCTCCAGAAAATAATATAATTTCCCTCCCACTCCCCACCCTCCACTCGTGGTTTTCGATTCAATACCTCTGCAAGGCTTTGCCCCCGGGAAAAGATTTCAGCTTTCGATTCAGGAGAGTTTTGGTCAAATCTCCAACTTTGCTGTCGAGCAGGGATTCTGCGCTCTCTCCCGGAAAGAGGTTGCCCATCAAGATCCGGACCTGGAATTTTAAAAAATAAATAAAATAAAACCGGTTAACATTTTTTTTTTAAAATGAAAAAGCTAGACTCAAAATGGAGGAGCTTCTATTGCACCTACGGAGGTGTCCTTACAAATTGGGTGGGGTTTTGGGGGTAATCTTTATTATTCTCATTGGCTTTAAGTGCTGGGACTTCAACTCCCAGAAGCCTTAAGGTGGGTGGATTTCAACTCCCAGAATTCCCCAGCCAACATTCTTTTAAGATGGGTGGACTTCAACTCCCAGAATTCCTCAGCCAACATGCTTTAAAAGGGATGGATTTCAACTCCCAGAAGCCTTAAGGTGGGTGGACTTCAATTCCCAGAATTCCCTAGTCAACATGCTTTTAAGAAGGGGGACTTCAATTCCCAGAAGCCTTAAGGTAGATGGACTTCAACTCCCAGAATTCCCTAGCAAGCATGCTTGAAGATGGGTGGACTTCAACTCCCAGAAGCCTTAAGGTGGATGGATTTCAACTCCCAGAATTCCCTAGTCAACATGCTTTTAAAATGGGTGGATTTCAACTCCCAGAAGTCTTAAGGCAGAGGTCTTCAAACATGGCAGCTTTAAGACTTGGGGACTTCAACTCCCAGAATTCTCCAGCCAGCTTAAAATGGCTGGACTTCAACTCCCAAAATTCCCTAGCCAACATGCTTTTAAGATGGGTGGACTTCAACTCCCAGAAGCCTTAAGGTGTCTGGACGTCAATTCCCAGAATTCCCCAGCCAACATGCTTTTCAGATGGGTAGACTTCAATTCCCAGAAGCCTTAAGGTGGGTGGACTTCAACTCCCAGAAGCCTTAAGGTGTCTGGACTTTAATTCCCAGAATTCTTAAATCTTACAGTTGAGATTGAAAAAGAGTAGCACAGAAAGAAGAGAAAAATGAGGCTAACCTAAACGGATCACGTTCAGCCCCCGAATGGGGTCAAAGGTGAACCAAGATACTCTAGGTAGGTGGTGACTTGACATATACAAATAGTCCTCGACTTACGACAGTCCATTTAGTGACCGAAGTTACAACAGCACCGAAAAAAAGCGACTTATGACCGTTTTTCACACTTATGACCGTACCAGCATCCCTGTGGTCACGTCATCAAATTCCAGCCGCTTGGCAACTGACTCCTATTTAATGACGGTCGCAGTGTCCTGGGCTTACCCGATCCCTTTTTGCGACCTTCGGACAGGCAAGGTCAACGGGGAAGCTCGATTCACTTAATGACTATGTCACTCATTGAGCAACAGCAGTGATTCCCTTAACAACGCCAGCAAGAAAGTGTTGTGGGCCGTCAGCAGCCTGTGCAGCTAGTAGCTGATTCTGACAGCGAGGAGGCTGGTGTGGTGCTGCGCCAGCAGCCTGTGCAGCTGGCGCTCGAGTCAGACAATGAGGAGGCTGGAGAAGAGGTGGTGCCAGAGGCGGGGATTCAGCCAGAAGCTCCAGAAGCTCCCTTAAGTGAAGAGGACGAAGAGGAAGAGCCTCTTCTCGATGCACGGGCGCGCAGAGCGGCCAAAAGGCAGGAGTGGCTCCTCAGGAGGAGGTCTCCTCGAGAGTAAGGCTTGGGGCTAATTTCCTTAGCCTATTTAAGGCCACTCCCTTAGCCTATTTAAGGAGGAATGCCGACTGAAGCAATTTCCAGGGAACAACTTCGTTCATATTCCTTCGCGTCTTGATTCCAGTAACGTTTGATACGGCTCTTGTTTCTCTCTTGTCAGTTTTCCTACAGATCGCTTCTGGGCATTCTGCCAACCACAGTAAGCTTACAGTTATCTGAAAGACTGTGCCTCAGAATTTATTTATTTATAATTTATTTTATTTAATCAAACTTTTATACCGCCCTTCTCCTGAGGGACTCAGGGTGGTGTACAGCCAATAATAAAAAACATCGACATTAAAACTGATTCAATGGTTTGGCCAAATATTAAAACCCCAAGACTAAAAAGCTCATTAAAATTCATCATACCGTCAGACCGTCTTGCTGAAATAATAGGGTCTTCAGGGCCCGGCGAAAGGCGCGAAGGTCGGGGATCCTATGTATTTCCGGACGCAAATAACTCAGAATTGAGTTACTGTATTTTCCTGCGTATAAGACTACTTTCTAACACACCAAAATCTTCTCAAAAGTCGGGGGTCGTCTTATACGCCGGGTCTCATTCTCCTGTAACCAGGCAGACCAGCCCATAAGGCTCTGACGAGCCTTAAATGGCTCTGAGGAGGGTCGTCTTATATGCCCGGTCGTCTTATATGCCCAGTCGTCTTATACGCCGGAAAATACGGTATTATTCTTTGGATTCTTGTCGGCTGTTAATGAAGTTAAATTAACAGCCCTTGTTCAGAAAAGACTGATTTAAACCGAACAACTACTAAGAAAGCTCGTTAGTAGTCCTTCATTAGTAAACTAAGGTTTGTACGGACTTTGTGTGTGCTGTGTACTTTGGGGTGTGTAGCTGGGGCAGAACAGAAAGGTTACAAAATGGGGGGGGATTCACTTAACAACGTGTCTCGCTGAGCAAGGGAAATTTGGGGCCACAATTGTGGTCGTAAAGTGGGGGGACTACCTCGACCCACCTCTTCCTTGTTGGGGTTCAGCAGCAGGGCGCTGATCATGTCTTCCTTAGCGCCCAGGAACTCCTGCAGAAACACACGAGTCTTCGCCCTGTTGAGATAATACTTCACTTCCCAGGGATCGTTGTCCACAGCAGAGGAGAAATGCATTTCAGCCTGCAAATACTGCCTGAAAAAACACACACACAAAGATACACATACGGAGTTGAAAGGGACCTTGTAGGTCATCCAGTCCAACCCCCCCCCCCCGCCCGGAGACTCTACACCATTCTTGACAGATGGCGATCCAGTCTCTTCTTGAATCTCGGTCCCGGTTGTCTGTTTTGCTGGGCTGTTGCGAAGGACGACGACCAGGAGGAATAAAATTCCTGCCTTAAAAAGGGGGTTGGACTAGATGACCTCCAAGCTCCCTTCCAACTCTAGCTATTCTATTCTAAAACCACGAGCCCTCCCAACAGATCCCAGCCTACTTTCCGCGGAAGTCTTGCAATCCGGTCTCGTTGGAGAGCCAAGCGATGCGACGCCGGAGTTTGGGATCTAAAGGACACAGTTCTAAAGCTTGTTGATAATCCGCCATGGCAAAATTTAGCTGGCCCAGTTTCAGGAAACAGTCTGTGAGAGAGAAAGAAAGAGAGAGAGACAGACAGAGAGAGATGATAGATAGATAGATAGATGATAGATAGATAGATAGATAGATAGATAGATAGATAGATAGATAGATAGATAGATAGATAGATGATAGACAGACAGACAGACAGACAGACAGACAGACAGACAGACAGATAGATAGATAGATAGATAGATAGATAGATAGATAGATAGATAGATAGATAATGGATGATGGATGGATGGAGACAGTCAGACAGACAGAAATAGGTGGGAGATGAGAGAGAGAAAGGGAGGGAGGAGCAAGAGATGATAGATGATGGATGGACATAGAGATAAATAGATATAGGTAGGTAGGTAGGTAGGTAGATAGACAGGCAGACAGACAGAAAGATGGAGGGATGGAGACAGACAGACAGAAATACATAGATGAGAGATGAGAGAGAGAAAGGGAGGGAGGAGCGAGAGATGATAGATGATGGATGGACATAGAGATAAATAGATATAGGTAGGTAGGTAGGTAGATAGGTAGAGATAGATAAATGATAGATAGGTAGGTAGGTAAATAGACAGGCAGACAGAAAGATGGAGGGATGAAGGGATGGAGACAGACAGACAGACAGAAATACATAGATGAGAGAGAGAAAGGGAGGGAGGAGTGAGAGATGATAGATGATGGATGGACATAGAGATAGATAGATATAGGTAGGTAGGTAGATAGGTAGAGTTAGATGATAGGAAGGTAGGTAGGTAGGTAGATAGACAGGCAGATAGAAAGATGGAAGGATGGAGGGATGGATGGAGACAGACAGACAGACAGAAATACATAGATGAGAGATGAGAGAGAGAAAGGGAGGGAGGAGTGAGAGATGATAGATGATGGATGGACATAGAGATAGATAGATGATAGGTAGGTAGGTAGGTAGACAGGCAGACAGAAAGATGGAGGGATGAAAGGATGGAGACAGACAGACAGACAGAGATTATACATAGAGGGAAGGAGGGAGGGAGGGAGAGAAAGAAAGAGAGAGAAAGAGCAAAAATCCATCAGCAGGCAAGTGGGAATGGCTCTCAGGCCCAAAGAACCAAGAATGACACCAGTAGTTTATTGCCGTTCGCCTACAGACAGAATCTTGCCAGGTTAAAAGCGATCATCTGCATAACTACAGATAAGACTTTGAGGTGCTTGGAAGGGTCCCTCCTCGCCCTCTTCCTGCCCATCACACATTACCGGCTCCCCTGCCTCCTCTCTCCTCCCACTCTCTTCCAGCACTGATAACATTACCTACCTGGGTAATCAAACATCTGCAAGAAAACTACCCAGCTCAGAGAGCACCAAGGAGCCCCCTCCGTCATAGATCTGAGGCCTGCCCCCAAACACCACCCCTTGTTCGTTTCCTCCACGGAGACCACCGGAGGCCCATGGCGGTGAGGAAGACGGGGGAAAAGCAGAGGCGTCTTCTTCACCTACCCCCTCGGTTGATGTAGAGGCCGAACTCGTTCTTCTCCCCCTTGATCGCCTTGTTGAGGAGCAGCACCGCCTCTTCGTAGCAGCCCTTGAAGTAACAGTGGACGGCAAAGTCGTTGTAGCTCAGGAGCACCTGCTTCTCAGCCTCGCTACGCACTTCACTGGCCTCTTCGGCCCGGCACAGCTCGACGGCCTTCAGGTAGTCGTCAATGGCCGCGCTGAAGTCCTTCAGCCTGCGCAGGAGGGTGCCTCTTCCGGGAGTTGAGGAGAGGAAAGCAAACCAACGGAGGTGAATCCAGGGGCTTAGCAACGCTTTCTACTTTCAAGAGTGTCCCCTCAGGAAAATTTCAAGGCACCTGAGAGGTTCTCACCACAGCCACGCCAGGAGCAGTTAGCTTCCTTAGATATCGAATTATAACATATTTTTCCCCCTCTGATAATGACCTTGTAATCCCTTGCATCAGGGTGGAGTCTGGATGGAGCTGAGTGTTTACCAGCCGGATGCCCTTCCTGACGCCTAGGGGGAGTTCACAGCAGATATTTCCTTCTTTGTGCCCTGAGAGAGAAATATCTGCCGCTACCTAGCATCGAACTCACAACCTCCGGATGGTGAGGCGAAAGCTCCACCTCCAGGCCAACCACGCAACGTAATAATTGAATTAGAACATCTATGGAATTCTATCGGTCCATATTATGGCTATTTTATTGTGGCTTTATCGTAGTTTAATATTTTATCTCCTGTATTATATTGTCCACATGTATGTGGGCAATACAATATAGTATACATATGTACATATATAAGTGTGTGTACATCTATATATATATCTATCACCCTAATGATCTATCTATCATTCATCTATCTATCTATCTATCTATCTATCTATCTATCTATTTATTTATCACCCTAACAATCTATCATCTATCCATCTATCCATCTATCCATCTATCTACCTGTCTGTCTGTCTGTCTATTTATCTATTTCTCATTCATCTATCTCTCATCTATCTATCTATCTATCTATCTATCTATCTATCTATCTATCTAATATCTTATCTACATGATCTACATCTATTTCTGTTTTTATCTATCTATCACCCTAACGATTTTTTAAAAAAAATTAATTTATATGCTGCCATTCTCCGGAGACTCAGGGCAGCTTACAATGCATTAACGATCTATCTATCATTCATCTATCTATCATCTAATGATCTATCTATCTATCTATCATCTATCCATCTATCTATCTATCTATCTATCTATCTATCTATCTATCTATCTATCTATCTATCATCTATCTATCTATCTATCTATCTATCTATCTATCTATTTCTCATTCATCTATCTCTCATCAATCTATCTATGTAATTTCTTATCTACATCATCTACATCTATTTCTGTCTGTCTATCTATCTTCATCAGTATCTATCATCTATCTATCTTCATCAGTATCTATCTATCTATCTATCTATCTATCTATCTATCTATCTATCTATCTATCTATCTATCTATCTATCTATATGCTTTATTTAAACCAAATTTGTATATCTGTGAGAGCATGACTTCGGTAGGTGCCATATGCTAAATAAATAAAAATAATTTCAGCCCCCTGTGGAAGCCCACCCCTTCCCACAAAGAAAAATCCCAAGACAAGAAGCCCAACTTTTGGGGTTGAGGGCGAGACAGTTCTCACCGTGCTCCTTCTGAGCTACTAAATGCCATTCTAATCTGTTCTCCATCCCAGCTCTTCCTCTCTTCATTCACCTCGTTTACACCCTCTTGCAGAAATCCAAAACCCCAGAGACTACACCCAAAGGGGGATCGGACTAGAGGCATCCCGGGTACCTGAAGAGGAAATACTTTTCATCCAAGGGGTTGTAGTTGATGGCTCGATTGATCTTCAGCAAAGCCCCTTTCAGGTTGCCCTTGATGGCCAAGGTCACCGCGCAATCTTTAGCCCTCTCTGCCTCTTTGGTCATCTTCTTCAAGAGGAGACAGGCTTCCATGTGGTCTGGATCCAACGCGAGGGCTTCTTGGATGTTGCAAAAACAGCAGCTCGCCTTTGGAGGGAACAAAGCAGACGGCGCCGTTCTTAAGCGAATCAGACTTAAGATGATTAAAAGTAAAGCGTTCCCCTTCGCACATACATGCTAGCCGTTCCCGACTCTAGGGGGCAGTGCTCCTCTCCGTTTCAAAGCTGAAGAGCCAGTGCTGTCTGAAGACATCTCCGTGGTCATGTGGCCGGCATGACTCAACGCCAAAGGCGCACGGAACGCTGTTCCCTTCCCACCAAAGGTGGTCTCTATTTTTCTACTTGCATTTTTTTTTTACGTGCTTTCGAACTGCTAGGTTGGCAGAAGCTGGGACAAGTCACGGGAGCTCACTCCGTTTACGCAGCACCAGGGATTCGAACCGCTGAACTGCCGGCCTTTCGATCGACAAGCTCAGCGTCTTAGCCACTGAGCCACAGCTCAGGTTATACGGATTCAAATCCCTCCCCCCACTCCCCCGCTGACCTGGGAAGATTGCAAATGGAAACCGTGACTCCCAACCCCGGACAGTGCAATATTTGTCAAATACGCACCGGGTGCCAAATACCTGAGGAGAATTTTTGTAGCTCAGGGTTGACATGAAGGAGTCCTTGGTGCTCTCCGAGTTTGGCAGTTTTCTTATAGACATTTCATGACCCAACTAGGGAACATCATCAGTGCTAGAAAGGAGGGGTGTGTGGAGAGAGGAGCAGGAAGGAGAAAGGAAGGAGGAGGAGCACTGTGCTTGTAGATGTTTCATGACCCAACTACGATCGGTAACACCATCAGTGTTAAGCATCACTAGCAGTGGTGGGTTGCTCCCGGTTCGCACCGGTTCACAAGAATCGGTAGTAAAAATTTATAGTCGTTCCGAGAAGCGGTAATAACATTGGTTGGGCACGCCCCCGAACCGGTCCCCGGCCCGGTTGCCACTCACTTATCCCACCCACCTCATCAGAGGCTTTTTTTTTTTACTTTTAAAAGCATTTTTTCTACCACCTCTTCGGCCGAAAAAATGCTTTTAAAAGTGGAAAAAAAAAAAGCCTCCGATGATCCCGCGACTCAGCTGGGATCGTCAGAGGCTTTTCAAAGGATTTTTTTCTACAACCTCTTCAGCCGAAGAGTTTGTAGGGAAAAAAAAATGCCTTTAAAAGCCTCTGACGATCCCAGCTGAGTTGCCTGATCGGCAGAGAGGCTTTTCAAAGCATTGTTTTCTGCAACCGCTTAAGGTTGTAGAAAAAATGCTTTTAAAAGTGAAAAAAAAAAGCCTCAGATGATCCCGCGGCTCAGCTGGGATCGTCAGAGGCTTTTCAAAGGATTTTTTTCTACAACCTCTTCAGCCGAAGAGTTTGTAGGGAAAAAAAAAATGCCTTTAAAAGCCTCTGACGATCCCAGCTGAGTCGCCTGATCTGCAGAGAGGCTTTTCAAAGCATTGTTTTCTGCAGCCTCTTAAGGCTGTAGAAAAATATGCTTTTAAAAGTTAAAAAACAAAAAAAAGTTGGCCACGCCCACCCGGTCACATTACCCACCGCCACCAAGCCACGCCCACAAAATAAGCCACGCCCACAGAACAGGTAGTAAAAAAAACATTAGAACCCACCCCTGATCACTATCACTGATAATGTAACTTAGTCGGGTCATGAAACATCGGCAAGAAAACGAGCAAGATCAGAGAGCACCAAGGACCCCACATCCTCCTCCTGCTTCTCTTCCTCCCATCTCCCCTCTTCCTGCACTGATGATGTTACCTAGTTGGGTCATGAAACGTTTGAAAGAAAACCACCAAGCTCAGAGAGCACCAAGGACCCTGGGGATGCCACGATGGTCGCAACCTGAGGACCGGTTGTTAGGTCACTTCTTTCAATGGAACTTCGAATCGTCGGTAATGGTCATTAAGTTCAAGGACGAGCTGAGGATAACTAATGGGTAGGTGAGAGAACAATTCCCAAGGAATAAAATCCTTGGGTAATTTTTCCACCTTCCCAAAATATTCGAAGAGACGAGCCCGCAGGACGAAGAGGTCGGCGTTGTTCTTCTCGAGCTCCACCTCCTCGTTGACCATCTGAAGGCAATCGTTGAAGCGGTTCATCGCAGCCAGGCAGGCGATGCTGGCGGGCGAAAAAAGAGGAAGGAGACTGTAAGGTTTGACTTACATTTGGGAAAAAAAACTGCTGAGGAGTCAAGAGCCGACGTGGCGCGGTGGATAAGAGTGCAGCCCTGCAGCTGACTGTTAGCTGCAGTTCAGGAGTTCAAATCTCACCGGCTCAAGGTTGACTCGGCCTTCCATCCTTCTGAAGGGCATAAAAGGAGGACCCAGATTGTTGGGGGCAAGAGGTGGACTCTGTAAACCGCTTAGAGAGGGCTGTAAAAGCACTGTGAAGCGGTCTGTAAGTCTAATTCTGTGAGTTCAATCCTAGCCAGGCTCAAGGTCAACTCAGCCTTCCATTCTTTCTAAGGTGGGTAAATTGAGGACCCAGTTTGTGGGGGCAATAAGCTAACTTTGTATAAATATATACAAAAGGATGAAGGCTATTGCTTAACGCATTGTAAGCTGCCCTGAGTCTCCGGAGAAGGGCGGCATATAAATCAAATTTTTTTTAAAAAAAGGGCTATTGCTATCTATATATTTCTCTGTCTGCCATCTATCTATCTATCTATCTATCTATCTATCTATCTATCTATCTATCTATCTATCTATCTATCTATCATCTATCTATCTATCTATCTGTTGTGGTTCACCAGCAGCCTGTGGAGTTTGTTGTGGCTCCGTTGCCTGAGCCTGTGTCATCGGCAGGAGAGGACTCTGAGAGTGAGGGAGAGGAGTTGGCAAGGCCTCCTTCTCCAGGACCCTCCTCTCTGGCAATGCCTCCGGAGGACCCCGAAGGGCAAGAGATAGGCCCAGAGCCAAGCACGTCCCTGCAGCCACAGGTGGACAGTGATGAGGGTAATGAGTCTTGGCTGGACCCTCGCCAGCGTCGCAGAGACAGGCACACGCAACAGAAGAAAAGGCGTGCCCGTGATTAAGCTGACTCACTGGACCACACCCCACAGGATATAAAAGGGGGTGAGTTAATCATTCAGACTCTATGATGGACAAAACTAATTCCTTGGAGTCACTTTGCATCTCGGCTTCAGATTTATTCCTGGACAATTGTTGTGGTGTGTATTTTCTTCTATGTTGATAAAAGGTCTTGGCAAGCAGCTGCTGGGATTGCTGCCAAGCATCTTATCGGACTAATTGGTTGCCTGCCAGTTTATTTAACCCCCGGCTGTCTGTCTGAGTGTGTGTGTGTGTGTGGGACGGGGACAGAACAGAGCTGGCAGCAGAGTCGGACAGTGAGGAGGCTGAGGAAGAACATGGGTCAGTCCAGAGACTGGGGAAGGCCCGGATGAAGGCTCTGCGTCGGAGGCAGAGATGGGGCCAGGACCATTTGGGAGCAATGCGCAGACTCCGGAGCCTCCAGAGTCGGATAGCAGAGAGGCAGAGGAACAGGAGGAGCCTGTTCCTAGTGCATGCATGCGAAGAGCTGCCAGAAGGCAAGAGCAGCTGAAGCAGAAAGGATGACTCGGGAGTAAGGCCAGGAGATGATTGGCCCCTCCCAGAAGGCTTAAAAGAGCAGCAACGGAAGAAGACGAAGGTTGGTGATAAGGTGCAAACAATAAAGGTGCTTCTCACATCAGTCGTGCTTCGACGAAAGAGCATTTTAGAACTGTCATTCTTTTTAAAAATAAACTTTTCAAAACAGGATGATTAATCGCCCTGGTTGGACATCTTACTTAGTGGTTAAGCTAGACGGGAATTTCGGTGCAGGGAAGACTCATCGTTCTTAAAACTTTGGGGAACAAATTCGGGGTTTTTTTGGTACCTCCTCATGCGGTAAAGCGTGTTCTGAGGCTGGAGCTCGCAGGCGTGAGTGAAGGAGTCGAGAGCATCCAGGTAAACTTTCTGCTCGAACAGAGACTGGCCCTGGTGAGGGAAGGGATGATGGGCGTCGTAAGGACCAGGTTGCAGAAAATGGCCCTTCCTGTTTTCTCTCATCCAGGCAGAAGTCTCAACGCTTTTATTATTATGCCAGATGAGATACTATAGCGGATAGATAGATAGATAGATAGATAGATAGATAGATAGATAGATAGATAGATAGATAGATAGATAGATAGATAGATAGATAGATAGATAGATAGATAGATAGATAGATAGATAAGATAGGCAGGCAGGCAGGTAGGTTGAGGAATGAGGGGAAGGAAGGGAGGGGAGAATGGAGGCAGGAAGGCAGGCAGGCAAGGGAAGGGAAGGGAGAATGGACAAAGGTAGGCTAGTAGGCAGGCAGAGGTGGGAAAGAAGGAAGGAAGGAAGGAAGGAAGGGAGAGAAAGGGAGAATGGACAAAGGCAGGAAGGAAGGAAGGAAGGAAGGAAGGAAGGAAGGAAGGAAGGAAGGAAGGAGGAAAGGAAGGGAGAGAAAGGGAGAATGCACGAAGGAAGGAAGGAAGGAAGGAAGGAGGAAAGGAAGGGAGAGAAAGGGAGAATGCACAAAGGAAGGAAGGAAGGAAGGAAGGAAGGAAGGAAGGAAGGAAGGAAGGAAGGAAGGAAGGAAGAGGGAAGGGAAGGGAAGGGAAGGGAGAGAAAGGGAGAATGGAGGAAGGCAGGCAGGCAGGCTGGCAGGAAGGAAGGAAGGAGGAAAGGAAGGGAGAGAAAGGGAGAATGCACAAAGGAAGGAAAGAAGGAAGGAAAGAAGGAAGGAAAGAAAAGGAAGCTTTTCCAAGAATATCCCCAATTCCACCTGTATGAAGAGAATGAAGGCCAGACGTTCTCGGATCTCCTCCTTTGGCGACATTCGAAAGACCTTCCGAAGGTGCATCGCGGCAGACTGGAAGTCGCAAAGCTGGAGAAAGGCTTCCGCTTTCTTCTCATAAAGTTCTTTCTGGGGGGAGGGGAGACGGGAGGAGAACCCACAATGGCCTTCAGAAGCTCCTTGGCATTGGCGATCCAGCCTGGGGAACTCTGGGAGTTGAAGTCCACACCCGCTTAAAGTGGCCATGGTTGAGAAACGCTGGCCTAGCGCCTCCGCTTCTAACCTGGCTGATGAATTCTCTAGAATGGACCCTCAAAACGATGCTATAGAGCACTGCACACCAGAACAACTAGACACAAGGACAGTTTTTTCCTGAACGCCATCACTCTGCTAAACAAATAATTCCCTCAACACTGTCAAACAATTCACTAAGGCTGCATTACTATTAATCTTCTCATCCTTCCCATCACCCACCTCCTCCCACTTATAACTGTATGGCTGTAACTTTGTTGCTGGTATCCTTATGATTTATATTGATTGTTTCTTAGTAGGATTCGATTGCTTATTTGTTCCCTATGACTATCATTAAGTGTTGTACCTCTTGATTCTTGATGAATGCATCTTGTCTTTTTATGTACACTGAGAGCTTATGCACCAAAGACAAATCCCTTGTATGTCCAATCACACTTGGCCAATAAAGAATTCTATTCTATTCTATTCTATTCTATTCTATTCTATTCTATTCTATTCTAGTCTAGTCTAGTCTAGTCTAGTCTAGTCTAGTCTAGTCTAGTCTAGTCTAGTCTAGTCTATTCTATTCTATTCTATTCTATTCTATTCTATTCTATTCTATTCTATTCTATTCTATTCTATTCTATTCTATTCTATTCTATTCTTATTTCCTATATTCTATTCTATTCCTATTTTCTATATTATTCTATTCTATTATTTTCTATATTCTGTATTATTCTATTTTATTATTTTCTATATTCTATTCTATTCTTATTTTCTATATTCTATTCTATTCTTATTTTCTATAGTCTATATTATTCTATTATTATTTTCTATATTCTATTCCATATTCTATTCTATTATTTTGAATTCTATTCTTATTTTCTATATTATTCTATTTTCTATATTCTATTCTATTCTATTCTATTCTATTCTATTCTATTCTATTCTATTCTATTCTATTCTATTCTATTCTATTCTATTCTATTCTATTCTATTCTATTCTATTCTATTCTATATCCTGTCCCAACTGTAGAACCAGCTTCTCCAACGTGGATCATTATTGTTTGACTTATTTATTTATTTTTTTTGAGGCTGTCAATCTCCATCCTCACATCTTGGCTTGAAATTTCAATCCAGGCTCGAAATTTTGGCCTTGGGCATCCTAGAACTACGCCGCCTTTCATTTGACCTAAGCGTAGTACACAAAATTGTCTGCTACAGAGTCCTACCTGTCCATGACTACTTCAGCTTCAACCTCAACAATACAAGGGCAAACGATCGATACAAACTCAAGGTAAACCTTTCCAAACTCGATTGCAGAAAATATGACTTCAGCAACAGAGCGGTCAATGCCTGGAATGCACTACCTGACTCTGTGGTTAATTCCCCAAACCCCCAAAACTTTAACCTTAGACTGTCTACTGTGGACCTCACCCCATTCCTAAGAGGTCTGTAAGGGGGCGTGCATAAGCTCACCAGCGTGCCTTCCGTCCCTGTGGTACTGTCCCCATTTATCCGTATCCATTTCCTGTCTTCATAATCGTGTTTATACTTGTATCTGTTATCTCGTACATGTTTGGCAAACTAAACAAATAAAAATAAAAGAAATCTACCTTATTGGGATCCAGATTCAGAGCCTTGGTGAAGCAAGTGATGGCTTTCTCCCATTCCCCTTGGGAGAAGTGGAGATGACCTTCTTGCGAACTGTAATAATAATAATAATAATAAGATTGGTTAATAATAATTGAGGCTGGTTAATAGTTAGGACTCGAGCTGCTGAGCTATTAACCAGCCTCAAAGACTGTGAATCTCACTACAGATTAACGAAGAAGAAGGAGAAGAAGAAGGAGAAGGAGAAGGAGAAGGAGAAGGAGAAGGAGAAGGAGAAGGAGAAGGAGAAGGAGAAGGAGAAGGAGAAGGAGAAGGAGAAGGAGAAGGAGAAGGAGAAGGAGAAGGAGAAGGAGAAGGAGAAGAAGAAGAAGAAGAAGAAGAAGAAGAAGAAGAAGAAGAAGAAGAAGAAGAAGAAGAAGAAGAAGAAGAAGAAGAAATAGTAGTAATAGTAGTCGCGGGACTTGCAAATCGAAGTTGAGCGACTATGGAAAAAGAAATCATGTGTTGTTCCGATTGTAATTGGAGCCCTTGGAGCAATACTCAAAGGGCTACCCCGCTATTTAGAAATTCTAAATTTACCGGACTTGAACATTTTGACGCTACAAAAAACCACCTTACTCAGAACAGCTTACATCCTCCGACGATACCTTAACAGTTCCTAGGTCCATGGTTAGGACTCGAGCTGCTGAGCTATTAACCAGCCTCAAAGACTGTGAATCTCACTACAGATTAACTAATAATAATAATAATAATAATGGCCCATCGCACAGTCCAAACTCTGGCTTTGTCATTTCTGTCTACCTATCGAGTCCTTTCCAAAGATTTAGGACAGGCAGATAGATGTAGCAGCTCACACCCGTAAAAAAAACGAAGCAATAACAAGGAAGATTAAAAAAGCAAATGTTAAAAAAACAAGGACAATAAAACAACCAAGGAAAAAGAAAAGTGTTGTGGTCCACCAGCAGCCTGTGGAGCTGGCAAAGGAGTCGGACAGTGAGGAGGCTGGGAAGGAACATGGGCCAGTCCTGGAGTCAGGGGAAGGCCCGAATGAGGGCTCTACGTCTGCGGCAGAGAAAGAGCCATCTGGGAGGGACGTGCTGCCTCCGGAGCCTCCAGAGTTGGACAGCAGAGAGGCAGAGGAACAGGAGGAGCCTGTTCCTAGTGCGTGCATGCGCAGAACTGCCAGAAGGCAAGAACAGTTAAAACAAAAGGGACAACTCAGGAGTAAGGCCTGGAGATGATTGGCCCTTCCCATAAGGCTTAAAAGAGGAGCAAAGACACATGGGCTCTTTGCAGAAAAGCAACATTGTTAATTCTGTTCCCAGTCGGCATCTCTGTTTGATTCTGGACTCTGTGTGGCTTTGCCAATTAGGTCTTTGCCAGTATCAAGGGCGGTAAAGCTGATTATCCCGAAGGACTTTTTGCAACTAATGGGGACTCAGCTGTGAATGAACGTAATTCACAGCTGTTGCAATAAAAGAGGTTTCTGGGACTACTTGTGTGTCTTAATAATTCAGGAAGCCTAGAGGTCACAACAAAAACAGGGACGAAAACAAAGAAGAAAACAAAAAAACTTCACAACTGCGGCAAGAACGGTCATAAAATGAGGCAAACCTCACTTAGCATCAATCTCATTTAAGAACAGAAATTTTGGGTCATATGTCAAGGACTATCTATATTTGTTCACCACACGCTGACACAATTGCCTTTATTAATACAAACCTCACCCAGTTTTAAGCTAAGCTTTAAAGGTTAAAATCATTTTAAAATTAAAGCAAATTTACAGATGATTCACTGATCCGTGTTTTAGGGATGGGGAGAAAATTAACACGTACTGCTCGTCGATTTTCCTCTTCAAAATGCTTTCATAATCTCCTGCCCGTTGGGGGTTTTTAACCTTCAGCAAAGTCTTCGCCGGCCCAAAAATACGAGTGATGGCTTTCTCCTTGGATTCCTGAAGCTTTTCTTCAGTGACGGCTGTAGGGAACAGCGTCATAACGATAGTCGACATCTTCACCTCCTGCAAGGATAGGAAGGATGAAAAAAAAAATCAGCGGATCCTCTGGACATATGCAGAGCGCTTTCCCCCCCATTGGTCAAGGAGAGCCACTTGGTTTTGACAGGAAAACAGAGGGATATCCAACCTATTTGAGTAACTAACACAAAACTGTCTCTTTAAAAGGAAATTTCTACCCAGGGACTCTGAAAAAAGCAAAACTGGCTTGGTCATCATCATCATCATCCTCTTTTAACGACCCCATAACCCCTTGTGGGGCAGAGTCTGGGCAATTGAAGGGAGCTGAGCATTTACTGGCCGGATGCCCTTCCTGTTGCCAATGAGGAGTTTTGTTCAGCAGATAATATTCTCATTGTGTCCAGAGCAAGGGTCAGCAACCTGTGGCTCTGGAGCCGCATGTGGCTCTTTCATCCCTCTGCTACGGCTCCCTGTCACCGGTCGGCTCCCCAACTGATAGGGCTTTTGGTAAGGACAGGTAGAGGAAAAAGGATGCCGCTCTAGGAGGAGACTCTATGGTTGGGGAACCGGATTTCTGGTCAGCTCCAGCATTGAACAGGGGGCTCCCAGTTAGGACTTTGTGGCTCTTTGAGTATTTAAGGTTGCTGACCACCTGGCCCAGAGAAACAAATATCTGCCTCTACCTAGGATCGAACTCACAGCCTCCTGATTGTGAGGTTACAGCTTCACTTCTAGACTATGCACCACTCAGTGAAGGGAATCACTCATCATCCTCTATTAACGACCCCATAGTCTCTTGCGGGGTGGAGTCTGGACAACTGAAAGGAGCTGAGCGTTTACTGGCCAGATGCCCTTCCTGTCACCAACGCGGAGTTTTGTTCAGCAGATAATATTCTCATTGTGCCCAGAGAGAGAAACATCTGCCTCTACCTAGAATCGAACTCACAGCCTCCTGACTGTGAGGCAAGAGCTCCACCTGTAGGCCACCGCACCACTCACATGCTGGTTTGGTATTTCTGCAAAATTACTATGAGAAGAACTGAAGGCCATGGGGCACGATTTCCCACCAAGGATCCCCATAATTTTGACAGGAAAGTTTGCATGCAACATTACTACAGGACGGCAGATACTATTCTCTCCATCAGTGCATCTCCTACTCCGTCCAAGCCACTTGTTCTCGGCCGGGGTGCAACCTTCTCCCTCACCTTCACCTTTGCTTTGGGTTCTTCAGACTCTTCCTCATCCTCCATCGTTCCTCCAACCGCTCTGTAATTTATGTCCCCCGGTTTCTATGTCAAACGCTTGGCGGGCTCAAACTTCCCGTTGGCTGATGGAGAGGAAAAAAGGGAATTTTAAAAAGGTTTCCTTGTCAGGTTTCCAAGTCTTTGGAGCACAGAAAGATTGCATGGAAGAGACTTAAGTTTAGTTTTCATAGTCTCCAAAAAGCCAAAAAGTCATTACGTAGCTTCGGCCCAGCGGCTGTGTTCCTTATTGCCCTGACTTAGAGGAAACACCTTTTTCAGCTCTTCTCTAAAAAGGGTTTTCAAAGCAACTTCCAGAATTAAACACCCACCAAAGGGCTATAGAAAATGCTAAAAACAGCAAACACACAATGCCTGTTACATCCAGGGGTGAAATTCAATTTTTTTTACTACCGGTTCTGTGGGCGTGGCTTGGTGGGCGTGGCAGGGGAAGGATACTGCAAAATCTCGATTCCCTCCCCACTATAGGGGGAAAGATACTGCAAAATCCCCATTCCCTCCCTATTCCAGGAGAAGGATACTGCAAAATCTCTATTCCCTCCCCACTCCAGGGGGAAAGATACTGCAAAATCCCCTTCCCTCCCCACTATAGGGGAAAAGATACTACAAAATCCCCATTCCCTCCCTATTCCAGGGGAAGGATACTGCAAAATCCCCATTCCCTCCCCACTCCAGGGGGAAAGATACTGCAAAATCCCCATTCCTTCCTCACTCCAGGGGAAGGATACTGCAAAATCTCCATTCCCTCCCCACTCCTGGGGGAAGGATATTGCAAAATCCTCATTCCCACCCCATTATCATTGTTATTAATCATTTTGTCATTCATCACAGCCAGATATTCAGCCTGGGTTTGGCATTTTTGTATTATTATTATTATTATTATTATTATTATTATTATTATTATTATTATTATTATTATTATTATTATTATTATTATTATTATTATTATTATTATTTACTATAATATGTTAATATTAATATATTGATATTACTATATTAATAAGTATATTATATTATTATTATTATTATTTACTATAATAATAATATGTTAATATTAATATATTGATATTACTATATTGATTACTATATATTGATAATACTATATACTAAAGTTAGAAATTAAAGTCAGAGCCTTTAGGCTGCATTATTATTATTATTAATATAGTAATAATATATTATTATTAATTATTATTATTATTATTATTAATTATTATTATTATTATTATTATTATTAATATAGTAATAATATATTAATATTAATATATTAATATTACTATATTAGTAGTAGTAGTAATAATAATAATAATAATAATAATAATAATAATAATAATAATAATATTGCAGCCTAAAGGCTCTGACTTTTAATTTCTAACTTTCAAAGTAGCAAGTTACATATTTTGCATCTTTTCAAGGGCTTTATATTATTCCATTGCTAAGATTTGAGCTGCCCTTAAAAGAAGACTCGAGCTTCCGCCCCTAAGAAAGATGGCGCTGGAAACCTTCCTGCCAGGCCTCCCGCGATAGGCCACAAGCCTGATGACGTCACACTGAGGCAAAGGCGCCGCCGCAGAGCTCGGCTTTTTTTTTTTTTTAAAAGACTTTGCGGCCGGCCCCCGGAAGTGGGCCTTCGGGAAGGGAGGGGAGGGGAATAGGCAAGACGGAGCGGCCATGATGCGCCCTCAGACCTTCGGGCAGCTCCTTCGCTGTGCTCTGGGTCACCGTAGCGACGAGCTACAAACCGCTCGAAAACGGATGATGGTAAGTCAGGCCGCCGCTTGGGAAGCGGGCGCCATTATGGCCCGGCTCCTTCCGGTTTGGAGTCGATCGCTTCCGGGTCGGGTGGGTCAATTCTACCCTTGCAGCCCAAAGAGGTAAAGCAGGCATGGCTATCACATTAGACTTCCGGTTCTTTGTAAAGGGGGGAAAAAAACACACCTTCCATATGCGGGTCAGGAAGGGGGAAGACGTTTAAATAAAGAAAGGGCAGCGTGCCAGCTGTCCCTTCCAGATGTTTTGGGCTAAAAGGTTTGCATGAATAACCAGATGAGCTCTCAGTTTTGTCTCCAATTAGAAGAGCTGCAGCTGTTGTGTCCCCTTCCCACCTCTCACAATGCAATTGTTCCACCCTCCCGTAAACATCTGGATGGATTTGCCACCAAGGAAAAGCTGGAATTTAAAGGGAATGAAATTAGGGAATTCTTGCCTGGTTTGAGCTTCCAGGATCTGGAGGTCTCGAGGTCCAATTCTTGGGGACAATGTGATCTGTAGAACATCTCTAGAACATCTGGAAAAGGTTAGAGAAGAAGACAACCAACACTGCAAATTCATCCATTCATCAATTGTGAATGCTCCAACACTGGAAGTTTTTAAGAAGATGTTGGATAACCATTTGTCTGAAGTGGTGGAGGGTTTCCTGCCTAAGCAGGGGGTTGGACTAGAAGACCTCCAAGGTCCCTTCCAACTCTGTTATTCTCTTCTCTTTTCCCCTCCCCTCTTCTCTCCTCTCCTCCCCTCCCTTTTCTTCTTCTTCTTCTTCTTCCTCTTCCTCTTCCTCTTCCTCTTCCTCCTCTTCTTCTTCTTCTTCCTCTTCCTCCTCCTCCTCCTCCTCCTCCTCCTCCTCCTCCTCCTCCTCCTCTTCTTCTTCTTCTTCTTCTTCTTATTATTATTATTAATTAATTAAATTTATATACTGCCCTACTCCCGAAGGACTCAGGGCTAGTCTTATGAAAAGACTTATGAAAAGAAGGACTAGAGGAGACAGAATAGCAGTCTCCCAATATCTCAGGGGTTGCCCCAAAGAAGAGGGAGTCAAGCTCTTCTCCAAAGCCCCCGAGGGAAGGACAAGAAGCAATGAGTGGAAACTCATCAAGGAGAGAAGCAACTTAGAACTAAGGAGAAACTTCCTGACAGTGAGAACAATTAACCAGTGGAACAACTTGCCACCAGAAGTTGCGAATACTCCAACACTGGAAGTTTTTAAGAGGTTGGATAACCATCTGTCTGAAGTGGTGTAGGGTTTCCTGCCTAAGCAGGGGGTTGGACTAGAAGACCTCCAAGGTCCCTTCCAACTCTATTTTATTCATTGCTTCTCCTCTTCCTTTGCAGGTGGCTGGCCTGGGCAACCACACGTACCCTGGCACCCGGCACAGTGTGGGTATGGCGGTGCTGAACCACCTGGCCTCCAAGCTGGACGTGGCTGACCAGTGGGAGAGAGACAATCAGTGCTGCGCGGACGTGGCCGTGGCCCGTTTAGGAGAGGCTGAGCTTCTCCTGATGAAACCCCGCAAGTTCATGAACCTCAATGGGATCTCGTTGGCCACAGCTGGTACGATGGGCTCTCCTCCATCCTCCCCGCTCGCCAAGGGACGGCCGCCTCCCTCTGTGAGGTCCACATGCCAACGGGAGGCTGAGCCACTGGTGGTGTCGTTGAGGGCATCACCTTCGATGGGATCACACACCACCGTTCCAACCACATTCCTCCCTGTGGTTGGTCAACCCCATTAGTTTACGGGTCACACACGATGAATTGAAGAAACATCGTGGAATCAGAAAGCAAGACTGACACGCTTGTGGCTTCGTTTGTGCACACAGGCAGTTAAGATAGGAACCATGGTTTATCCAAACATTGTCTAAACAAATCATACAGCAATGTATGAATTAGGGAGGGAGGAGATGGAAATAGGAAGGGAGATGGAGAAGGAAGGAAGGAAGGAAGCAAGGGGGAGGGGAGGGGAAGGGAAGGGAAGGAGGCAGGCAGGGAACAGGGAAGGAGGAAAGGTGAGTGGAACTGACCGGACATGGAAATGACAGAGGGAGGAAGATGATGGACATGGGAGGAAGGGAGAGAGGGAGGGAGATGGAAATGACAGGGAGGGATGGAGGAAGATGATGGACATGGGAGGAAGGGAGAGAGGGAGGGAGGAAGATGATGGACATGGGAGAGAGGGAGGGAGATGGAAATGACAGGGAGGGAGGGAGGAAGATGATGGGCATGGGAGGAAGGGAGAGAAGGAGGGAGATGAAAATGGGAGGAAGGGAGGAGATGGGAGGGAAGAAGGAAAGGAATGAAGGAAGAAAGGAACAATCTCACAGTAATGAGGTTCTCACACTGATAACATTTTCCAATTCTTCTTCTGTCTAGTTGTATCTAAATATCTAGAAATGCCACTTGTCTGGAGGGAGGGAGGAGAGGGAGATGAAGGGGACAAACCTGCCTTTTCTGTGTTTGGAGAACTTGGGGTGGGGGTGCTTTCTCTGGAATCGACATAACAAAAAAAACATGCCCAATTCCACCGGTTGCCTCCCACTAGATCCGTCTCCGCCACTGACCATCTCTTCTCTCTCTCTCTCATCAGCGAAAAGATACAACCTGAACGTCGAAGATATCTACCTGGTCCACGATGATCTGGATAAGCCCCTGGGGAAGGTCTCCCTAAAATTAGGTGGCAGCGCAAGGTATTCCATGCCCAACGGTTATCTTTAATTGACGGACACCCGCAGACTCCTTATTTAAGAGCCGTAGAAAGTTTTTGTGTCAACATAGGGAGAAGGGGGAGAATCAACTCCAGGAAAAACAGCCCGGAGTTCTTACTACAGGCTCAGCAAAGCGGAGGAACCTGATTGCTTTCAAATGGAAGGGTATTTCATTCTGGAGAAAACTTAAGAGACAGTAGAGGGTTCTTTGCATTAGCCAAACTAGGTAACATCATTAGTGCGTTGACAGGGCAAGCAAACCCATTCTTTAGCAGCACTGATGAGATTACCTAGTGTGGTAATGAAACGTCTGCCAAAAAAAAACAACAACAACAACCAAGCTCAGAGATCGCCAAGGTCTCCACAATTCAACCCTGAGCTACAGAGTTTTTCTCTTCTTAAAACGTAGACGGTCATTAAGAGATGCTGATTTGATCCCACTTCATCAGTCAAGCTCAACGATACTCAGCAGAATGATTAACAATTCCACATCCCACCCTTTTGTGCGGTTGTCAGGATGTTGGGTCGGTGTTGTGTTGTTTCCAGTCTAACTCCCATTGGGATTCATACCTTTTAAAGTTGGCTGGCTTATTCCGGGCTTAGCGTGAGGTTAGCCAGGTCTTTAAGCTACCATTAAGCTAGGATTTGGACTGAAATAAACCCATCGTCGTGAAGGAACGACGGGATTATCACAGGCCTCGTTTATCTTTCAGGGGTCACAACGGAGTCCGTTCCTGCATCAGCTGCCTGAGCTCCGACGTAAGTCTTCATTTTGCTTTCCGAATCCTTCCTTACACCCTCGTGTCGCCGTCGAAATAGGAGATCCTTGACTGAAATCCTGCATCACAGCAGCCAGGCCTATTTCGGTTTATCCCGGACGAACCCCTTTCGCATTCTTGGCATGGTTCGATTTCTTGCTTGGCCCAACCACCGGGATAGAGCCTGGTTAAAAATGACACCGGTGTGGTGGTTTGCCAAGCTAAAACGCCTGCTTAAAAAGCTAGAGATGGTTAGAACTGCCTGCCTGTTTGCCTGCCTGCGCAAAAGTTCTAGTCAGTTTCCCTCTGCTGAGCAGGGGAGGCAAATGACAAGGAGCCTGGTGGCTCAGCAGACTAAAAAGCATTGTGATTAACACCAGCTGTCTGCAATTACTGTAAGTTGGAATCTCACCAGGTTGACTCAGCCTCCCATCCTTTCTAAGGTGGGTAAATTGAGGACCCAGTTTGTGGGGACAATAAGCTGACTTTGTATAAATATACAAAAGTATCAAGGCTATTGCTTAACGCATTGTAAGCCGCCCTGAGTCTCTGGAGAAGGGCGGCATATAAATCAAATTTTTTTAAAAAAAATTAGGGCAGGGCCCTATTGAGAAGGGAAAGGGGTCAGCTCTGGGGTGAAATCCGAATTTTTTTACTACCGGTTCTGTGAGCGTGGCTCGGTGGCCATGGTGTGACTTGATGGGCGTGGCTTGGTGGGCATAGCAGGGGAAGGATACTGCAAAATCTCCATTCCCACCCTACTCCAGGGAAGGATACTGCAAAATCCCTCCCCACTCCTGGGAGAAGGATATTGCAAAATTTCCATTCCCACCCCATTCTGGGGTCAGCTGGAGGTGGCATTTGCCGGTTCTCCGAACGACTCAACATTTCCACTACCGGTTCTCCAGAACCTGCTGGATTTCACCCCTGGGTCAGCTGATCTAATGATGCTTGAGGGGGGTTGATGGAATCCGTATCGTCGTCGTCGTCCCCCCCCAACTGTAGATCCTTCATGCCTTTTTTTCCTTCGCAGCGCATGATCCGGCTGAGGATCGGCATCGGCCGTCCGACAGGGAAGGCATCCGTAGAAGAATACGTCCTAAGCCGGTTCACCGCCGCGGAGCAAGAGCTGTTGCCGCCTGTTTTGGAGCTGGCAACCACGATGCTACTTCAATATATTCGACAGAATTGCAGCAGGAGGAGTCCTTGTGACAGACTCGTGAGCCCCCCTTCCAAGGCAGAAGGCCGGGACCCCTTTTGAACCCACCTATAAGACCGGCCAGTGAAAGCAGCTGAGTGACGTGTCTGTCTTTTGATGGAGCTGAGTTGTGTGAACTGAGTCTCGGCTCGTCTGCCGGTTGCGGCTTTGCACAATGGGCAAACCTTACTCCAAGAAATGAGGGTTAGGGTCCTTTAAGGGGCTGAACCCCGGATAATTCCAAGCACCACACTGCAATGAACAGGGAGGGGGGATCTTACAAAAGCAAAAGGGGGTGTGTGTCACGGATTAGGCAACAAACACACACGTTGTGATCCTTTCGTTCCGTTCGATCCGTTTGTCGGTGCCCTCCGAATTACAGTTTTTAGGAGAAACGGAAAGTCATGTTTCTAGTTCTTATGGAGTCCCCCCGTTGGAATGTTAGTGGGTGGAGGGGCCTTTCCTGGCGAGAAAAAAAAAAGTCATTTTGCACTTCCTGTTGCCCTCCAATTGGAAGTGGGGATGAAGCAAACGATTCGTACCACGGTGGAAGGAATGGCCTCGACTTACGGCCGTGAGGGAGACTGCCCGGTCAGTAAGCAAGGCGCCCGCAGGATCGCCTTGCCGCTGTCCTGGATCTCGGGTTCGAATAGCCGAGACCCCAACCGCACGGACGCTGCCGTGGGAATAAGGTTCGGACACCTGTCATTTGGAAACGGTCGCTGAGCGAACGGTTCGAAGCGGAAGAGTCCAGGAGTGGCAAACCGCTTCCCCTCCCTCTTTCGAAAGGAAGACTTTCGGGCTCTGTGATTCGAAGGGTAAATGTCCAGTTTAATATGGCCACAAGAGAACAACAACAGAAATGTAGCAGCGGCAGCCAATTGGGGGGAATGGCCGGTGGGGACCCCCAGCATGGCCTGTGACACACACACACACCCCAATCTCGGTTGGGTCTCCGCCATATTTCTCACTCCTGGCTATGAGGCTTTCTCGTTTTTTTTCCTTTTCGCTTTTATCAGGGTTTGCACAGGTCATTCCATTTATTTATTTTTTTGGAAGAATAAAGCCACTGTGGGCGAGTTATTTCTCTCACTCCCCCTCCCTGCCCACCCAGAGGAATAGCAGCCCCCCCAGTCTCTCCCACCCTACTTGCTGAGCAGCTCCTGCTTGGCAAAGTGAGTCACTATTTCCGGCAAGTCTTTGTGGATCACCGCCTCCTCCGATGCCTGGACCCCTTCCTCTGGCACCTGGCTGGCACTCTGGGCTGGCAGGCTGGCGTTGCTGCTATTAGTCTTGGCTCTCCATGAGAATATAGACTGCAGAGGAAGCAAGCGGGGGTGGGAGGGAGAGGATTTAAAGCAAGGGTGCTGTTTCCTTGAGGACTAGAAGTCCTGTTTTCCCCGAGGATTAAACACCCTGTATCGTGAGGAACTGGAATCCCGTTTCACGAAGACTTAAAAACCCTGTTCCATAAGGACTAGAACTCCTCTGTTTCATGAGGACTAGAATCCTATTTCATGACTAAAAACCATGTTTCATGAGGACTGGATGCCCTGTGTTTCGTGACTAAAATCCTATTTTATGAGGACTAGAAACCCTGTTTCATGAGGACCAGATGCCCCGTTTCATGAGGACCAGAAACCCTCTGTTTTACAAGGACTAGCCGCCCTCTGTTTCATGAGGACTAGAATCCTATTTCATGACTAAAAACCATGTTTCATGAGGACTGGATGCCCTGTGCTTCATGACTAAAATCCTATTTCATGAGGACTAGAAACCCTGTTTCATGCGGACCAGATGCCCCCTGTTTCATGAGGACTAAAATCCTATTTCATGAGGACTAGAAACCCTGTTTCATGAGGACTAGAATCCTATTTCATGAACAGAAACCCTGTTTCATGAGGACCAGATGCTCCGTTTAATGAGGACCAGAAACCCTCTGTTTTACGAGGACTAGCCTCCCTCTGTTTCATGAGGACTAGAATCCTATTTCATGAACAGAAACCCTGTTTCATGAGGACCAGATGCTCCGTTTAATGAGGACCAGAAACCCTCTGTTTTACGAGGACTAGCCTCCCTCTGTTTCATGAGGACTAGAATCCTATTTCATGACTAAAAACCATGTTTCATGAGGACTGGATGCCCCGTGCTTCATGACTAAAATCCTATTTCATGAGGACTAGAAACCCTGTTTCATGCGGACCAGATGCCCCGTTTCATGAGGACTAGAATCCTATCTCATGAGGACTAGAAACCCTGTTTCATGAGGACTAGAATCCTATTTCATGAACAGAAACCCTGTTTCATGAGGACCAGATGCCCCGTTTCATGAGGACCAGAAACCCTCTGTTTTACGAGGACTAGCCTCCCTCTGTTTCATGAGGACTAGAATCCTATTTCATGACTAAAAACCATGTTTCATGAGGACTGGATGCCCCGTGCTTCATGACTAAAATCCTATTTCATGAGGACTAGAAATCCTGTTTCATGAGGACTAGAATCCTATTTCATGAGGACTAGAAACCCTGTTTCATGAGGACTAGAATCCTATTTCATGAACAGAAACCCTGTTTCATGAGGACCAGATGCCCCGTTTCATGAGGACCAGAAACCCTCTGTTTTAACGAGGACTAGCCGCCCTCTGTATCATGAGGACTGGAATCCTATTTCATGAGGACTAGAAGCCCTCTTGTTTCCACAAGGACGAAAAAAGCGACAGAAGGAAGCTACAGGACAGCAATCCTCCCCCTCTTTCCCTTCGAGGCCAGGGTCCCTTCTCTGCCCCCCTCAAGACCCTTCCTCCCTTTCTCAGCCCTACATCTCACCCACCTCGTTGGCACTGCCGTACGGGCGGAGGGAGACCAGCTGCGTGGACGAGATGGACTCCAGGGAGGGCAGGCTATGCACCGGCTTCGGCAGCTTGAAAAGGTTGCAGTGGGAGGTGGTACGTGGGCCCTTCATGTGCCAGTCGCTGGAGAAGCTGCGGAGGGAAGCAGCGGCTGAGTCTTGGGCACAGGGGAGGGGGTGGGTGGGTGGGTGAGCCAGCAGGACCCCTCCCTCCCCGTCCTCCCTTCAACAGCCCGCTCGCTCGGATCGTGTGCCTCAGTTTCCCCCTATGCTTTTCCCCACGGCGGACAGAAAATACGACTTGGCAACAAGTGACATTCAAAGTTACAAAAGAGTGACCTAGGACCCCGTTTTTCACACAACCACATCCCCCTAGGGGGGTAATTCAAATTCAGACCCTTGGCAACCGACTCATATTTACAACGGCCGTAGCGTCCCGGGGTTCACGCAATCCCCTTTTGCGACCACCTGGCCAGCAAAATCCACGGGGGAAGCCACATTCGTTTCACAACTACAGTGACTTACTCAATAACTCTGGCCAGAAAGATAGTAAAACGGAGGGAAAAAACCAAGGGTGAAATCTACTTCCCTTCCCGACGGATTCCGCCATCATCACATCCGATTATTGACCCCCTGAGCATGCACAAAGCTTTCTGCACTTGCGCAGAAGGTCAAAAACGACAGCCAGGTGGGTGGGTGGGCAGAGCGTCACGCTGGTGCCTCTACTGGTTCACCGAACCACTCACCATTGCCGCTACCGATTCGCACGAACCGGAAAGATTTCACCACTGGAAAAAAAACCCTCAACAATGATTCCCACTTCAGAATACAAAGCATTAGGCTCGACTGCAGTCGTAAGATGAGGACTACCTGTAATCCATGCAGCTAAATCCCGTTTGCCGCATCCTCGCGGTTGTGTTGTGTGGCTCCCCACAAACTCCCCGCCTTGAGCCCCATCCGGAAAGATGCCACGCGGTTCTCCTCACCCCTCTCAAGATGGCGGTGCCCAACGCTCAGTTCTCGCCTCTCTGTGCCCACATTTGCCCCTCTCCCCGCCTCGGGCTCACACCTTCTGGATAGGTTGGTGACTTTCACCACCTTGCTCTCGATCGTGACGGGGTGGAGGCCTTGCTGAGCGTCCAGGCGGGCGATGCTCTTCTGGATAAAGCGTAGGATGCCGTGCAAGGCGTTTTTACGCCGCAGCTGGAACACCACGTCAAAGTCGCCATCTTCTTCCTCCGCCAGCGGCCGTTCCTGAGCAGAGAAGGAGAAAATTGTGGTTTATTTCGCGTATGCTGTGTGGAGATTCTCCGTCATCCAGGACGTGGTTGTCCCAAGAGGCAACTGGACTTTCTTGTTCTTTTTCTTTCTTTCTTTCTTTCTTTCTTTCTTTCTTTCATTCATTCATTCATTCATTCATTCATTCATTCATTCATTCATTCATTTATTTATTTATTTATTAGATTTCTATACCACCCTTCTCCTAGCGGACTCAGGGCGGTGAACAGCCACTTAAAAAACCAATACACAAAAGTTAAAAAACATACTAAAACCAATATAAATTAGGCTGAGAGTATAAAACCAAATAAAACTCTAAAAAATTTAAAATTTAAAAATATTTAAAAAATAGAAGAGAAGACATTTCCCTTCTCATCCAAGGAGCTTCTTCAACTCTGACTGGATGGTGGTGGGGAATGGAAGGATTTATCCTCCTTGCATACAGCTGGTCATTTGCGTCCTTTTAGAGCAGTGATGGTTAACCTTTTTGGTGCCGAGTGCCCAAAGCGCGCGCGAATGTACGCCTGCGTCTCCAAACCCTCAAAATGCAATACGAGTACCCCCCCCTGCACATGCTCTCTGCCCCCCCCCATGCCCCATTTTGGCTTCCAGAGGTTGGTACAGGCGGCTTTTCAGGCCCACGACTCTTTAAAAGGATGCAAGGAGGATCAATCCTTCCATTCCCCACCATCCAGTCAGAGCTGAAGAAGCTCCTTGGATGAGAAGGGAAATGTCTTCAAAAGAAAAAAAAACCAAGAAAGTCCACTGGCCTCCTGAAAAAAAAAAAACCACCCTGGGGAGTATTTTGCATACAGCACATCACAGGTGAGCCAGCCACCTGGAGTCCAGGTGGGTCTAAAGGAAAACGCTCACCGCCAGCACTTCCTTAAGGCCCTGAGCTGTGTATTTTAGCAGCCTCTCGGCATTGACCCTGCGCTGCTGTTCACTCTGGAGTAGCTTCATTTGATCGTGGTCCTTGGCCAACTTTTGGTTCAGTTCTTCTTTCAGGATGCTCAGCTCTTCTCTACGGGAGGGAGGGAAAAAAAGGAAGAGGAAGGAAGGGAAGAAGAGGAAGAGAGGGATGGAAAGAGAGAGGAAAAAGATGAGGGATGGAGGGAAGGACAAGAGAAAGAAAGGGAAAGAGGGCAGGAAGGAAACAAAAAAGGAAGGAAGAGGAAGGAAGGAAAAAGGAAGAGGAAGAGGGGGATGGAAAGAGGAAAAAGAAAGACGAGGGAAGGAAGGAAAGGAAGCAAGGAAACAAAAAAGAAAGGAAGTGGAAGGAATCAAAAGTAAGAGGGACGGAAAGAGGGAGAAAAAGACGGAGGGAAGGAAGGAAAAAAGGGGAAGTGGGAAGGAAGGAGGGAGGGAAACAAAAAAAGAAAGAGGAAATGGAAGGAAGGTAGAAAAAGGGAGGAAAAAGAAAGATGAGGGAGGGAAGGAAGGATGGATGGAAGAAAAAAGGAAGGGAAAGAAGAAAGGAAAAGAAAGGAAACGGAAGGAAGGGAAAGGGAGAGAGGGATGGAAAGAGGGAGGAAAAAGAACGACGAAGGTGGGAAGGAAAAGAGAAATAGAAAGTGAAACATGGGAGGGAAGGAAGGAAACAAAAAAGAAGGAAAGAGGGAGGGAAACAGAAGGAAAAGAAAGAAAATTTTTTTTTCCTTCCCTCCCTCCCTTTCCTTTCTTTTTTCTTTTCCTTCCCTCCTTCGTCATTCTTTTTCCTCCCTCTTTCCATCCCTTTTCTCTCTTTTCTGAGAGGGCAGACAGGCCATCCCAGAAGCTACCAGAGCCTCTCCACCCTTCCGATCAAAGGCAGAAAAAGTCTTTTCCGCAGTTACAGAAACAATCCCAATTGATGACCAGGGACCCCTTTTGGGATGGAGCCTCTTGCCGCTCTGGTCCCTCTCCGGAGCTAGTGGGAAAAGTTGGGGAGGGAGATTTACCGGAGGACCAAATTTTGCTGGAAGAGGCTTTCGCTGGACTTCTGCATCTTGGCCAGGAGGTTCTTTGTTTTCAGGTGCTCCTCCAGCTGACTTTCCAGCTCTTTGCATTTTTCCGTCAACATCCAGATGATCTGCACAATAATTTTTAAGATTTTTTTCTTTTTTTAAAAAATATCAATTTGGGGGGAGTTTTCAAAAGAACCAGCCAAAGTTAGCGGGCTCGGAAGGACAAGCTCCACCATGAAAAGGTAAGAGTCTGATCGGGCGCATTGCAGGTAGCATTAGGACCACCACGGAGCCTGCCTGTAACGGTTGTAAAGTCGTCACGGTCGTAAAACGGGTCGGTTGTGTGACCAGTTTATAACTCTATTTGTAGCTTTCAATGTTCATGAAGCAACCGGTCATAAACCAAGGACGGCCTTTAATGCAACTGGTGGGTCCAGCTTCAAACCGTCATTAAACAATGGGTCATAAACCGAGGATTACCTTTAATTCAATGGTAGGTATGTTTGTAGCTTTGAACTGTCATTAAGTGACTAGTTATAAGCCAAGGACTACCTTTAATACAACGATACATCTGTAGCTTTGAACCATCGTTAAGCGAGCAGTCATAAGCCGAGGACTACAATAGGTCCGTGTTCTGCTCCAGCTACGGACCCCAAAGAACACAGCACACACAAAGTCCGTTCAAACCTTAGTTTACTGAATAAACCAGTTTTTTACAACAATGGCTGTTAATTAATTGCATTAACAGCCACCAAGAATTCAAAGAATAATACTGAAAGCTTACTGTGGTTGGCAGAATGCCCAGAAGCAATTTGCAGGAAGCTGATAAGATAACCAAGACAAGACACGAAGGTATGTGAATGAAGTTGTTCCCTGCAAATTGCTTCAGTCGGTGTTCCTCTTTAAATAGGCTAAGGGAGTAGCCCCAAGCCTTACTCTCGAGGAGACCTCCTCCTGAGGAGCCACTCCTGCCTTTTGGCAGCTCTGCGCACTCATGCATTGAGAAGAGGCTCCTCCTCTTCTTCCTCTTCACTTATGGGAGCTTCTGGAGGTTCTGAAGGCCCTGGCTGAATCCCTGCCTCTGACACCACATCTTTTCCAGCCTCCTCATTGTCCAACTTGAGTGCCAGCTGCACAGGCTGCTGGCACAACACCACACCAGCCTCCTCGCTGTCTGAATCAGCTACTAGCTGCACAGGCCACATATGGGCCACAACAGTCTATCTGTAGCTTCGAACCGTCATTAAGCGAGTGTGTCAAGGTTCGAAGTCATCTGGCTGAGATGCGATTTATTTTTAGACGACTTCGAACCTTGACAGAGTGATCATAAGCCAATGCCGGGGAGTCAAACCTCTGGGCCAAGGAACGGGGGCCACCAGGCTGTCAACCCGTGTGTGAGTGTGAGTGTGTGTGTGTGTGTGTGTGAGAGAGAGAGAGAGAGGCAACCTGCCTTCTGGTGGCTAAGCCTGTTGGTGACCATTCTCTTCTCGTTCTGCTCCAGCAGCTGGAGCTGCTTGATGGCCTCGGCGTGGCCCTCCTTCAGGCGGTCGTTCTCCTGGATCAGCTGCAGGCTCTGCTCCGACACCTTGGTCAGCTGCAGGCTGATGGCCACGTTCTCCCGGATGGTGCGCTTGGTGGTCTCCGCCATCTGGTTGTTGGCCACTTTGCGAAACTCGGCGGCCACGGCATTCACCCGGTGCAGCATGTCCTTCTTCATTCTGGGGTGGTGGGGGAGAGAGGAGGTTATCAGTTTGCCCCACAGCAACAACCCTGCGAGGTGGGGTTGGGTTGAGAAAGAAGGACTGTCCCAAAGTCACTCAGCTGGCTTTCACGGCTACAGGAAGACTAGAACTCACAGACTCCTGGTTAATTGGCCCAAAGTCACCCAGTGGGCTTTCATGGTTAAGGCTGGACTAGAATTCACTGTCACCTGGTAATTGGCCCAACGTCACCCAGCTGGCTTTCATGGCTAAAGCGGACTAGAACTCACAGTCTCCTGGTGATTGCCTCAAAGTCATCCAGCCAGCTTTCACGCCTAAGGCAAAACTAGCATTCCTGTTTGTTCAGAAAAAAACAGGCTGAAAAAAGCCTCAAAAACAGGCTGAAAAAAGTCTTGAAAACAGGCTGAAAAAAGCCTTGAAAATGGGCCAAAAAAAGCCCCCAAAATGGGCCAAAAAAAGGCTGGAAAAGGGCCAAAGAAAGCTCCAAAACTGGGCCGAAAAAGCCCCGAAAATGGGCTGAAAGAAGCTGAAAAAACCAGGCCAAAAAAAGCCTCAAAAATGGGCTGAAAAAAGCCTCAAAAACCAGCCAAAAAAACCCCCAAAACTAGGCTGGAAAAGGGCCAAAAAAAGCTTCAAAAACGGGCCAAAGAAGCCCCGAAAATGGGCTGAAAGAAGCTGAAAAAACCAGGCCAAAAAAAGCCTCAAAAACGGGCTGAAAAAAGGCTCACCAACAGGCAAAAAAGCCCCAAAACTGGGCTGAAAAAAGGCTGGAAAAGGGCCAAAAAAAGCTCCAAAAACAGGCCAAAAAAGCTCCAAAAACGGGCCAAAAAAAGGCTGGAAATGGGCCAAAAAAAGGGAAACCAAAAACTTTTTTGTTGTTGTTTACCCCTTCTAAATTTAGGTGCGTCTTGTAGTCTGAAAAATACGGTAATTCAGCAGGCCAATACATATATACAGTATGTATATGTACAGTATACAGTGTACAGTATATATATATAAAATGCCAATTTTTAAAACGGGCTGCTGACCTCTCTTTATCGATCACCGCCTTCCGTTCGAGATTATAGATGATGTCTTTATGCTGCTCCTCTTCCTTCCTCAGCTGGTTTTCCCGCTCGGCAAATTTTGCCAAAATCTCGTCTTTCTGCAGCCGAAATTCCTCCAGCGCGGCCAACTTCCCACCTGCGCAAGGGGATGGGCGGTTAAAAAAAACCCCGCAGTTTTATCTTAAGTTTATCCTGATAAACTTTAAATTATTCCTCAGAAGTTTGACGAGGCGCTTCATCTTATAAAGGGGCTTCTCGAGTTATAACCATAATTGAGGCCAAAGTTTATGCTGACTCTGTAAACCACTTCGAGAGGGCTGTAAAGCACTATAAAGTGGCATATAAGTCTAAGTGGTAGTTTAATCTATCTATCTATCTATCTATCTATCTATCTATCTATCTATCTATCTATCTATCTATCTATCTATCTATCTATCTATCATCTATCTATCGTTTCTCGAAAAAGAAGACATCCCCTGATAAAAAGCCCAATTGGGCTTTTGAGTACATGCACTAAAATAAGTCTCCCCCCACCTCCGAAAATAAGCCCTCCCCGAAAATATTTAAACGCAGATCTGGAAATCAGGTAAGATGGCAAGAGGAGCCCCATCTAGCTCCCTGTACCCCAAAATAATAAGACCTTCCTGAAAGTAAGGCCAAGTGCTGATTTCAGGGTTCAAAAAAATATAAAACAGGGTTTTATTTTCAGGGAAACATCTCTCTCTCTCTCTCTCTCTCTCTCTCTCTCTCTCTCTCTCTCTCTCTCATCTATCCATCTGTCTTTCTGTCTGTCTGTCTATCTATCTATCTATCTATCTCTCTATCTATCTATCTATCTATCTATCTATCTATCTATCTATCTATCTAATCTCTCTCATCTATCCATCTTTCTGTCTATCTATTATCTATCTATCATCTATCTATCTATCTATCTCTATCTATCTATCTATCTATCTATCTATCTATCTATCTATCTATCTATCTATCTATCTATCTATCTATCATCTATCTATCTATCTAATGTCTCTCTCTCATCTATCTGTCTGCCTATCTATCATCTATCTATCTATCTATCTATCTATCTATCTATCTATCTATCTATCTATCTATCTCTATCTATCTATCTATCTATCTATCTATCTATCTATCTATCTATCTATCTATCTATCTAATATCTCGCTCTCTCTCATCTATCCGTCTGTCTGTCTGTCTGTCTGTCTGTCTGTCTGTCTGTCTGTCTGTCTATCTATCTATCTATCTATCTATCTATCTATCTATCTATCTATCTATCTATCTATCTATCTATCTATCTATCTATCAGCTGTGGTGGCACAGTGCTTAGAATGCAGTATTGCAGGTTAATTCTGCCGACTGCCAGGAGTTCGATCCTGACCGGCTCAAGGTTGACTCAGCCTTCTGTCCTTCTGAAGTCAGTAAAATGAGGACCCAAATTGTTGGGGGCAAGAGGCTGACCCTGTAAACCACTTAGAGTGGGCTGTGAAGCTCTGGTGAAGCAGTATATAAGTCTAAGGGCCATGGCTATTATTATTATTATTATTATTTAAGAATTGCACCGGACGCGCGAAAGGAGCCCCCGATTTGGCTTACTCAGCAGCATGTTCTCCGAAGTCAGCTGGTCCTTGGTCTCCTGGAACTCGTGCCTCAGTTGGACCAGCTGGGTTTCGAAGGCGTCCTTCTCAAAGTCTTTGGCCTGCTGGAGATTCTGCAACTGAACGGTCAACTCGGCGATCTCGTCCACCCGTTGGTTAAGGGTCTTCTTCAGGAAGGCCACGATCTCCTTGTTGTCGGTCAACATTTTTTCATATTCGTTCCGGAAAAGTTCTTCGCTTACCTGTAACTGGTCCCATTTCTGCTGGTACCTAGCAAAGCATCAACGCCCCCGCGCCCCCCAGGACCCCCCAAATCAATCAGTCTCGACTTACGGCCACAATTGAGCCCCAAAATTTCCCGTTGCTCGGCGAGACACGGCCATTTTACGACCTTTCTGGCCACAGTTGTAAAGTGAGTCACTGCGGTGGTTACATTTCAACCTGGTTGCAAAAGGGGATCACATCACCCGGACATTGAAACCATAGTCGGTGCTTAAGCGCCCGAATTTTGATCACGTGACTAGAAGGATCTGTAATGGTCGTAAGCACAGGTAGTTTTCAACTAGAACAATTAACCAGTGGAACAACTTGCCACCAGAAGTTGTGAATGCTCCAACACTGGAAGTTTTTAAGAAGATGTTGGATAACCCTTTGTCTGAAGTGGTGGAGGGTTTCCTGCCTGGGCAGGGGGTTGGACTAGAAGATCTCCAAGGTCCCTTCCAACTCTGTTACCCTATTCTATTCTATTCTATTCTATTCTATTCTATTCTATTCTATTCTATTCTATTCTATTCTATTCTATTCTATTCCACTCCACTCCACTCCACTCCACTCCACTCTACTCTACTCTACTCTACTCTATATTCTATTCTATTCTATTCTATTCTATTCTATTCTATTCTATTCTATTCTATTCTATTCTATTCTATTCCATTCCATTCCATTCCATTCCATTCCATTCCATTCCATTCCATTCCAGTATAATTCTATTCTATTCTATTCTATTCCATTCCATAAACAGCCTTCCCCACTCCCCCACCCCCCAGAGGCCCTCCGGAGGCCGGAAATGGCCCGTTTCCCGACTTCTGGTGGGACTGGAATGCCCGTTATTTGTTCTCCCCAGGCTCCAGAGGCTTTCTAGGAGCCTGGGGAGGGCGAAAACGGCCTTCTCCACTCCCCTGGAGACCGTCTAGAGGCCAATAACAGCCCATTTCCCGACTCCTGATGGGCCCGAAAGGCCCAAAAATCAGCTGGCCAGCGCACACATGCGCACTGGAGCTAAGCTAGGGCAATGCTCGCGTGCCCACAGCTATGGCTCCGTGTGCTACCTGTGCCATAGGTTCACCAACACGGTTCTATTCTATTCTCATTGTCTCTCAACTGGATTACTGCAACACTCTCTACATGAGGCTGCCCTTGGGGTGCACCCGGAGGCTCCAGCTAGTCCAGAATGCAGCCGCGCGGGTTGTTACGGGAGCTTCTCGTTACTCCCAGGCAACACCTCTCCTGCGCGAGCTGCACTGGCTACTGGTGGCCTTCCGGATCTGCTTCAAGGTGCTGGTACTTACCTATAAAGCCTTATATGGCATGGGCCCGAGGTACCTGCAGGACCATTTCCTACCGGCCTCCCATCGTCCTGTGCGTTCTCATAGAGCTGCCCTCCTCCGGGTGCCGTCGGCTAGACAGTGTCGGCTGGCGACCCCCAGGATGAGGGCGTTCTCTGTGGCCGCACCGACCCTCTGAAATGGGTTACCCACCGAGCTCCGGACGGCCCCCGATCTCTGCATGTTCATCTTTCATCAAATTCCCTGACCAATTATGGGGTTTTAATTGGGGATTTTAAATTTTGGACGGGATTTTAACATCGTATTGTTGTCATTATTGTTGTTGTTCTTATTGTGCGAGCCGCCCCGAGTCTTATGGGAGAAGGGCGGCATATAAATTTTAATAATAAATAAATATTCATGTATCTGGCCCAAGATGGGATGACAAGGTATAAAATCCCGATTTTGGGGGGGATTCACTTCCAATTTACCCAATTGAAAAAACGAGCCTCAGGAGCTAAGCATAGTCCAGCCTGTTCCAGATCCAAAATAAACAATAAAAGCCAGTTGGGGATCACGGGTCTTCCAAGTTTGTCCCCATCATCCCCCCCCCACCCCACAACTCACCGGGCCAGACGCCCCTCCAAATCTCGGATCTGGATCAGATAAAATTCTCGACTATGTTCTGGCACAATATTGACATCAACTTCTTGTTCTTTGGGGGCCTCCTCTTTTTTACGCCCCCTTTTTTTGGGTGCCATGGCTGACCTTCCGTTAAAAAGTCTGCCCTTCGGGAGAAGGGGAGGAGGGGGAAAAAAAGGAACTGGAACAGGGGCGCTTTAAAAGCTAGAATGCCTGCCCGGTTGCTAGGCGAAGGAGATGTACATAGCAACAGAGCTGTGGAATCTAAGAGAGCCAGGCATCCATTCGAGAACCAGCCCTCTGTCTCCAGCAAGGAAGGGTTCCACTCCTAGCCCAGCCTTTCAGGTGCCTTCCACAAGGTCTGGACTACAGATCCCCTGGTTCCCAGCCAGAGGGGCCTGCACTGGGGGGTCTTGGCGAGTAGGAAGGGAGGGAGGGTTGGAAAAAAAGGGAAGGAAGGAGTAAAGAATGAAAAAAGAAAAGGGAAGGAAGGGGAAATGAAAGGAAGGAAGAGAGGGGAGGAAAAACAGGGAAGGAAGGAAGGAAGTAGGAAATAAATAAATGAGAGAAGAATGGATGAATGGTGTGTGGGTGTGTGGAAGGGAGGGAGGGTTGGAAAAAAGGGAAGGAAAGAGTAAAGAATGAAAAAGAAAAGGGAAGGAAGGGGAAATGAAAGGAAGGAAAGAAGAGAGGAAAAACAGGGAAGGAAGTAAGGAAGTAGGAAGTAAATAAATGAGAGAAGGATGGATGAATGGGTGGGTGGATGTGTGGAAGGAAGGAAGGAAGGGAGAGGGGGTTGGAAAAGGGAAGGAAGGAGTAAAGAATGAAAAAGAAAAGGGAAGGAAGGGGGAAATGAAAGGAAGGAAGGGAGGAAAGAGAAGAGAGGAAAAACAGAAGGAAATAAGGAAGTGGGAAGTAAATAAATGAGAGAAGGATAGATGAATGGGTGTGTGGGTGTGAGGAAGGAAGGAAGGAAGGGAGAGGGGGTTGGAAAAAGGGAAGGAAGGAGTAAAGAATGAAAAAAGAAAAGGGAAGGAAGGGGAAATGAAAGGAAGGAAGAGAGGAAAGAGAGGAGAGGAAAAACAGAAGGAAATAAGGAAGTAGGAAGTAAATAAATGAGAGAAGGATGGATGGGTGTGTGGGTGTGTGGGAGGGAGGGAGGGCTGGAAAAGGGAAGGAAGGAGTAAAGAATGAAAAAAGAAAAGGGAAGGAAGGGGAAATGAAAGGAAGGAGGAGAAGAGAGGAGACGTAAAACAGGGAAGGAAGGAAGGGTTGAAGAAAAGGAAGGAGTAAAAAGTGAATAAAAGGAAGGAAGGGGAAATGAAAGGAAAATGAGGAAAAGGAAAAGGATGGGTAAAGGGAAAGTAAAGTAAAGTAGAAACAGGGAAGAAAGGGTTGGAGAAAAGGAAGGAAGAATGAAAAAAAAGGAAGGGATGGAAAAGGAAAAGGAAAAGAAAATGAGGAAAGGGATGGGGGAGTTAGGAAGGAAGGAAGGAAGGAAGGAAGGAAGGAAGGAAGGAAGGAAGGAAGGAAGGAAGGAAGGAAGGGCATCAGAGAAAGGGAGGGATCCAGAAAGCTATCCCATTTTTTGTGTGCGAAAGTCTTTATTGCATCAATAAAAATTTGGCTCAGGATGGTCCAATGTTGACCTTCGTCCTTGCACAGCAAGGCGCCATCTCTAGCAGACGGGCGAGTCCCGACCCATCCCTGGTCTTTGCCCGGCCCCCCATCCCTCTTCTCCAAACACCTGGAGCCACCCCTGTATCTCGTGCGGAGGGGGAAACGGAGCTTCCATGCACAAATCTCTCTTTGCTCTCCCACTACACGAAAAACGGAAGGCGAACCTGGAAGAGAAAAAAGCACCGATGAGTCACCCAAATTCCATGGATTGACAACATCGCTCAAAGCAAAGAGCAACAGGGCTGGCGCCAAACCCTTCCCCCGGCCTCTGAAGAAGAGAAAAAGAAAATAGTCCCTGGAAAAACTGACAGCTCCCAGAGGGTTTCTCCCCTCTCCTTCTTCCTCTTTCCTTCTCTTCCCTTCCTTTCTCCTGTCCTTCCCTTCATTTTTCCTTTCCTTTTGTCTTTCCTTCCCTTTCCTTCTTTTTTCCTGTCCTTTCCTTTCCTTTTTCCTTTCCTTTTTCCTTCCCTTCCTCTTTTCTTCCTTTTTCCTTTCCTTTCCCTTTCTTTCTCTTCCCTTTTCCTTTTCTCTTTCACTTCCTTCCTCCCTCCCTCCCTCCCTTGTTCCTTCCTTCCCTCCTTCCTTCCTCCCTTCTTTTTTCATTTTCCTTTCATTTCCCCTTCCTTTTTCTTTTTTTCATTCTTTACTCCTTCCTTTCCTTTCCTTTCCTTTCCTTTCCTTTCCTTTCCTTTCCTTTCCTTTCCTTTCCTTTCCTTTCCTTTCCTTTCCTTCTTTTCCTTTTCCTTTCTCCTTTCCTTTTGGTCCTCCCTTCCTTTTTCCTTACTTTCCTTCCTTTTTCCTTTCCTTTTGGTCTTTCCTTCCCTTTCTTTTTCCTTCCTCTTTCCTTTCCTTCCCTTCCCTTTCTTTTTCCTTTCCTTTCTCTTTCCTTCCTTTTCCTTTCCCTTTCTTTTCCTTGCCTTTCCCTTTCCTCTTCCCTTTTCCTTTTCTCTTTCACTTCCTTCCCTCCTCCCTCCCTCCCTCCCTTGTTCCTTCCTTCCTTCCCTCCTTCCTTTCTCCCTTCTTTTTTTCATTTTCCTTTCATTTCCCCTTCCTTACTTTTTCTTTTTTCATTCCTTACTCCTTCCTTTCCTTTCCTTTCCTTCTTTTCCTTTTCCTTTCTTTCCTTTTGGTCTTCCCTTCCTTTTTCCTTTCCTTTTGGTCTTTCCTTCCCTTTCTTTTTCCTTTCCTTTTCCTTTCCTTCCTTTTCTTTTCCCTTTCTTTTCCTTGCCTTCCTTTTTCCTTCCCTCCTCCCTCCCTTGTTCCTTCCTTCCTTCCTCCCTCCTTCCCTCCCTTTGCTCATTTTCTTTTCATTTCCCCTTCCTTCCTCCTTCTTTTTTATTCTTTACTCCTTCCCTTCCTATCCTTTCCTTCTTTTCCTTTTCCTTTCTCCTTCCCTTCCTTCTTCCTTCCCTCCCTTGTTCCTTCCTTCCATTGTTCTTTTCTCACTTTCCTTTCCCCTTCCTTATTTTTTCTTTTTTCATTCTTTACTCCTTCCTTCCTTTTCTTCTTCTTCCTTCCCTTCCCTTTCCTTTCCTGTCCTTCCCCTTCCCCTTCTCCCTTTCCTTACCAGCCAGACATTACAGCTCATCCCGAGACGCTGTGCGGAAGGAATGGCTGAGTGGGCCTCCGTGGCTGAAGCTTCGAGCATCCTTCAGCGTCTTCTGCGAGCCGCTCCAGGTGGTTTTCCGTGAATCGTCATCCCAGATGGTGGAAAACTCCGTGTCGCTCACCCATTCTGCGTCCCCAGCATAATGAGAAGGATAAGCCAGGTAGGGCTGGATGGAAAAGGCCCGCAAATCCCGGTTGCTGAAATATTTTTTGAAATTCTCACTGCGGGAGAGAGGAAAGAAAGGGGAATTACGCAGTGTTCACTGTAAAAATATTAAAAAATTGAACAAGATTTGTTGCCAGCAAGAACTTTGAATATAAAGATCAATATTGTATCCCTCAAAACATGTGCAGCGTCTTATTCTCTTCTCTTCTCTATTCTCCTCTCCCTTCTCCTCTCTTCCTTTCCTCCCTTTTTTTCCTCTTCTCTCCCTTCTCCTCTCTTCCTTTCCTCCTTTGTCCTCTCCTCTCCTCTCCCTTCTCCTCTCTTCCTTTCCTCCCTTTTTTCCTCTCGTCCTCTCTCCCTTTCCTCCCTTTTTTCCTCTCGTCCTCTCTTCCTTTCCTCCCTTTTTTCCTCTCGTCCTCTCTCCCTTTCCTCCCTTTTTTCCTCCTCTCCTCTCCTCTCTTCCTCTCCTCCCTTTTTTCTCTCCTCTCCTCTCCCTTCTCCTCTCTTCCTTTCCTCCCTTTTTTTCCTCTTCTCTCCCTTCTCCTCTCTTCCTTTCCTCCTTTGTCCTCTCCTCTCCTCTCCCTTCTCCTCTCTTCCTTTCCTCCCTTTTTTCCTCTCGTCCTCTCTCCCTTTCCTCCCTTTTTTCCTCTCGTCCTCTCTCCCTTTCCTCCCTTTTTTCCTCCTCTCCTCTCCTCTCTTCCTCTCCTCCCTTTTTTCTCTCCTCTCCTCTCCCTTCTCCTCTCTTCCTTTCCTCCCTTTTTTCCTCCTCTCCTCTCCTCTCTTCCTCCCCTCCCTTTTTTTCTCTCCTCTCCTCTCCCTTCTCCTCTGTTCCTTTCCTCCCTTTTTTCCTCTTCTCTCCTTTTCCTTCTCGTCTCTCCCTTTCCTCCTTTTTTCCTCCTCTCTTCCTCTCCTCTCCCTTCTCCTCTCTTCCTTTCCTCCTTTGTCCTCTCCTCTCCTCTCCCTTCTCCTCTCTTCCTTTCCTCCCTTTTTTCCTCTCGTCCTCTCTCCCTTTCCTCCCTTTTTTCCTCTCGTCCTCTCTTCCTTTCCTCCCTTTTTTCCTCTCGTCCTCTCTCCCTTTCCTCCCTTTTTTCCTCTCGTCCTCTCTCCCTTTCCTCCCTTTTTTCCTCCTCTCCTCTCCTCTCTTCCTCTCCTCCCTTTTTTCTCTCCTCTCCTCTCCCTTCTCCTCTCTTCCTTTCCTCCCTTTTTTCCTCCTCTCCTCTCCTCTCTTCCTCCCCTCCCTTTTTTTCTCTCCTCTCCTCTCCCTTCTCCTCTGTTCCTTTCCTCCCTTTTTTCCTCTTCTCTCCTTTTCCTTCTCGTCTCTCCCTTTCCTCCCTTTTTTCCTCCTCTCTTCCTCTCCTCTCCCTTCTCCTCTCTTCCTTCCTTCTCCTTTGTCCTCTCCTCTCCTCTCCCTTCTCCTCTCTTCCTTTCCTCCCTTTTTTCCTCTCCTCTCCTCCTCTCCCTTTCCTCCTTTTTTCCTCCTCTCCTCTCCTCTCTTCCTCTCCTCCCTTTTTTTCTCTCCTCTCCTCTCCCTTCTCCTCCCTTCCTCTCCTCTCTTTTTTCCTCCCTTTCCTCCCTTTTTCCTCTCCTCTCCCTTCTCCTCTCTTCCTTTCCTCCCTTTTTCCCATATTCTGCTTTTTTGGGGGATGGAAGGGAGAAAGACATGATTGAGGTTGAGTAAACCCAGAACCAAACAAGGACCAGATGGAGATTAGCTAGGGAGCACCAGCCAAGCTTGGATGGGAAAAAAACTCAAAATATAAGCCAAGAGGCTAGGCTCTGTTTTAGCTCGTGCTACACACACAAATTGCTTTTGCATACAGTCTGGAAGGAAAGCCAAATGGCTTGGCTGGGAGCCTTACAAGCTGGAAACTCAAAAGAGTTTTCCCTACTCAAATGTTAGTCGCTTGAGCAGTGGGGGAGCCTCGTTTTTTGGCGAGGCTGCTCCTTGCAAATTCAGGGACGCGGATGATGATCGGCCCCTGTTTCAGATTTTGGGGTGGAGATACAAAGATATAAAATGTAGAGTTTCTTTCTTTCTTTCTTTCTTTCTTTCTTTCTTTCTTTCTTTCTTTCTTTCTTTCTTTCTTTCTTTCTTTCTTTCTTTCTTTCTTTCTTTCTTTCTGCAGAGGAGTTATTGAGTCTGTCATCTGCACCTCTATAACTGTCTAGTTTGGCTCTGCAACCCAACAAGACAGACACGGACTTCAGAGGATCGTTAGAATGGCAGAAAAAACAATGGCTACTAATCTGCCTTCCATGGAGGACCTATATATGGCACAAGTCAAAAAGAGGGCAGGGAAAATATCTACAGACCGCTCACATCCTAGACATAAACTGTTTCAACTCCTACCCTCAAAACAAGGCTATAGAGCACTAATCACCGGAACAACTAGACACAAGGACAGTTTTTTCCCGAACGCCATCACTCTGCTAAACAAATAATTCCCTCAACACTGTCAAATAATTTACTAAGACTGTATAAGTCTTTCATAACAGGGATGTTATTATTCACCATTAATGTCAGTATTTTTTTTAATATATTATATGCTGGTCAATGACCGTAATAAAGTTGTATTTTATTCTATTCTTCTGCTAAAACTGTATTACTATTATTCTTCTCTTCCTTACTAGTATCTATCTCTTCCCCCATTACTATAACCATGTTGCTTGTATCTTTCAATTTATATTGTTTTTGTTTCCTAGTACGATTTGATAGCTTATTAGAAACTTATGACTATCACCAAGTGTTGTATCTTTTTATTCTTGATGAGTGTATTTTATTCTCCTTATGTACACTGAGGGTATATGCACCAAAGACAAATTCCTTGTGTGTCCAATCACACTTGGCCAATAACGGATTCTATTCTATTCTATTCTATTCTATTCTATTCTATTCTATTCTATTCTATTCTATTCTATTCTATTCTATTCTATTCTATTCCATTCCATTCCATTCCATTCCATTCCATTCCATTCCATTCCATTCCTATTAGTTTCTTTTCTATTATATTCTCTACTCTACATTCTATTCTATTCTATTCTATTCTATTCTATTCTATTCTATTCTATTCTATTCTATTCTATTCTATTCTATTCCATTCCATTCCATTCCATTCCATTCCATTCCATTCCAATTCGTTTCTTTTCTATTCTATTCTCTACTCTATATTCTATTCTATTCTATTCTATTCTATTCTATTCTATTCTATTCTATTCTATTCTATTCTATTCTATTCTATTCTATTCTATTCCATTCCATTCCATTCCATTCCATTCCATTCCATTCCATTCCATTCCTATTCGTTTCTTTTCTTTTCTTTTCTTTTCTTTTCTTTTCTTTTCTTTTCTTTTCTTTTCTTTTCTTTTCTTTTCTATTCTATTCTATTCTCTACTCTACATTCTATTCTATTCTATTCTATTCTATTCTATTCTATTCTATTCTATTCTATTCTATTCTATTCTATTCTATTCTATTCTATTCTATTCTATTCTAACCCTATTCTGCATTATATTCTATTTATTCTGCATTCTATTCTATTCCTTATCCTATCCTATCCTATCCTATCCTATCCTATCCTATCCTATCCTATCCTAAAGAAACAGAGCAGAAACCCGGCCAGCCAAAGAAACAGACCGAGCCAAACATTTGCAAATGACATCAGCGCTCAGAAATGAGGCTGCTAGAGTTAAGGAAAGGCAGCCCGATTTTGCAACGCTCAACATCTGTCCTCCAGATGACTCAGGACTGCGAGAGCCATGATTCCCAACCAGGCTATGTGTGCGCGTAAAAATCCACCTCTCACTTTCTCTCTCTTTATTCCACCTCCTGCCACCGGCAAACATTAACTCAGGCTTTGCATTGGTCATTTGCTGGCATGAGTTTTTGCTAAAATAGCTTCTTTTAAAGAAATAGTTGGAACAGCTGTTCCATGTCTGAGCTTTGCAGGGAAGAGTGTGTGAAAACTAAGAGGGAAAAATAGGAACTGCTATTGAAGGTAAAGGTTCCCCTCTCACATGCGTGCTAGTCGTTCCCGACTCTAGGGGCGATGCTCATCTCCGTTTCAAAGCCGAAGAGCCAGCGCTGTCCGAAGACATCTCCGTGGTCATGTGGCCGGCATGACTCAACGCCAAAGGTGCACGAAACGCTCTTACCTTCCCATCAAAGGTGGTCCCTATTTTTCTACTTGCATTTTTTACGTGCTTTCGAACTGCTAGGTTGGCAGAAGCTGGGATGAGTCACGGGAGCTCACCCCATTATGCTGTGCTAGGGATTCGAACCGCTGAACTGCCAACCTTTCAATCGACAAGCTCAGCGTCTTAGCCACTGAGCCCCTGTGTCCTAGTACTGCTATAAGATGCTTGATTTTGGCTGGAGGGGGGCACTTTGGATTCCTGAAATGGTTTCTCCAAGAGAAGAAGTCTAAATTCTAACAAATGCAAACTTCCCATTTCTAAGAAGTTTAAAAAAACAAAAAAAAAGCAGAATATCTAAGGGAGAAGAGTATCTAAGGGTGCAAACCAAAATGTCTCCCCGAAGGATAGGGGAAAGAAACCTGCAGATGCCAAAAAGCAGGAGATGGAAGGGAGTGTCCCCATAAGAGGGCTCGGCTGACTGGCTGGCACGCCATATTCTTTTTCTTTCTTGGCCAACATTTTCACTGGGGATGTGTTCCCTTTTAAATGTTGAGTTTGAGTTGAGTTGAATTTATTACAGTTTCTATACCGCCCTTCTCCCGAAGGACTCAGGGCGGTTCACAGCCATATTAAAACAGTCCAACACAAAAATTAAAACTACTAAAATAATTTCAAACTATTTGGCCATAGTTTAAAACCCCTTACTAAAACCCCTTTAAAACCCATTTAAAACCCATTTAAAATTTATCTATTCGGTCAATTAAAATCGGTGAAACAACCGATTGTAATTGAAATGTTTTAAATTATGGACCAAAACTTTATTTAGTTACTTTTAAAATTATTTTAACTTTTCTGTACAAATGTTTTTACTTCTGGCTGTTCACCGCCCTGAGTCCGTAAGGAGAAGGGCGGTATATAAATCTAATAAACTAAACTAAACTAAACAGAGTCTTTAGACGGTTCCTTCGATTTCGGGTGAGAAGTGGGAGGGCAAATCCTTACTTGGGATGTTTGTCGTACATAATGGGCAGGAATTCATCCACGGGCAGGATTTTAGAGAGGGGCCGCGCCTCGATCAGCTTCTGAGCCCCCCGTCGCGAGAGGACATAGGCCAACGTCCAGTAGGAATATTCAGGCACCACCAGATTGGGGATTTCTGCCACTGCTTCCTCCTTGTCGGAGTTGACTTGTTTCCTGCCCAAGTAGCTGAAAAGAGAGAATAACAGAATGACAAAGAGTTGGAAGGGACCTGGGAGGTCTTCTAGTCCAACCCCCTGCTTAGGCAGGAAACCTTGCACCACTTCATATAAATGGTTATCCAACATCTTCTTAAAAACTTCCAGTGTTGGAGCATTCGCAACTTCTGGTGGCAAGTTGTTCCACTGATTCATTGTTCTCACTGTCAGGAAATTTCTTCTTAGTTCTAGATTGCTTCTCTCCTTGATTAGCTTCCATCCATTGGGAGGAAAAAAAATCACAAAATATTGTGACCTGGCTATCGAAACTACGCGACTGTGGATGAAACGTGTAATAATAATATAATAATAATAACGATCACACAAGCACTGGGACGTACATCAGCTCCCAATCGAGTTGCGTCCGCTCCAACTCGTCCATCATCTTCAAAAGGCGCTTCTTGAAATAAGCCTCAAATCGGATGTCGTCTTCCAAGATGAGGGATTTCTCCAGCCCTCTCTCGACGATCTGGAAGACACACGTAGGCATCTCTGTTTAAAGGGTCTCCTGCTTGGGTAGGGGGGGGGTTCGACTAGATGACCTACAAGGTCCCTTCCAACCCTGTTCATCTGTTAAATCAGTATTTAAAATGAATAGCCAAGATGTGGAAGCAGACAGAAATAAAGATCCAAGAGAGGAATATGGGAGGCAAGCTAAGAAATGAACAATTAAAGCGGGTAAGAGATGATGGTTAAAAAGGGAATATGTTTAAGAACAGTAGTGGCATAATCAAAGTTAGAATAGGGATGGAAACTAGAGAGAGGGGGGATTAATAAAATACACATGTTTATATAATAAGGAGAAGTAATAGTAAGGGGGGAATTTAGAATTTGAATGATGGTATTACTTAAATAATATAGTGACTGGCATAAAAATAATATATTGAACTAAATAATATGGTGACTGGCATAAAAATAATATATTGAACTATTGATTAAATAAATAATGAAAGATTATAATTCAGTATGAATAGGTATACTTTTACTAAATGTAACAAATATGATCAAAAATACTTTATTTGTATTAAAATATACAAATTCATATTCAAATGACATGTAGTCACGTTTAGTTCTGATTTCTTTTCTTTTTTTTATTTAAATATTTTATCTTTTAAATATTTAATATATTTAAATATTTTTATTATACAGTTTTCTTCATTTTACATCACAGTTTCAAAATTTGCCACAACGATAGAGCGGTATATATCTATATATATCTATATATATATGCATATATATATATATGCATATATATATGCATATATATATATATGCATATATATATATATATATTTAACATTATATATTGTATTACGTCTCCTTACATTACGTAGCTATTGTTTTCATATTTCTAACACAATTCTCTATATAATTATTTTATAATTATAAGAAAATAATAGGTATGTTATTTGACATTTTTAGAACTATTATAAAGATAGTTCTGAACTCAAGGAAAAAGAGGATACAGAATATTACAAAATGTGGGGTAGATGGTATGAATGGTTGGAGAACAGGAAAAATGAGAAAGGAATAAAGGAGAGAGAGGGGGAAAAATGTTGAAAATCAAGGTACAATGTAGACGAAATAAAGGAAGATGGAAAAGAAATTGTTGAATAAGGCAAAATTTAAAATATGTGTAAATAGATGTAAATAGCAAGAAAGGATTGCCTTGAAATAGCTGAAAGGCATAAGTGATACGTATATAAATGTTGTGTGTTTGTGTCTTGTTTTAATGTGTTCAAAATAAAAAAAAGAGATAGTTTAAAAAAAAGAGATAGTTCTGAATTCTTCATCACCTGGAAGACCAAGGATGGCGCTTGATGTGTCAAAGGAAAGACAAACCAGGTTTAAACCTGGATTCTTACCTCTTTCCAGACATGGTGGTGACTGAGGAAACAGCCAACCTCCCCTTTGGTGAGGGTCCTTCCCGAAAAGGGATCATAATATCTGGGCAGTAAGTCGATGCCGAGTTTCTTGATGCTGCTGCTATTCAGGGCCCTGACAGAGAA